>JAKTYD010000004.1:600000-803157 GCA_030564645.1 Insectozyma morakotiae
AATCGAACATGAAATTGAAAGTAGAGATAAATCGTTAATAGTAGAAACGAGATACAACAACAAAGTTTCCAACTGAATTGAGCATTTCTTAATGAATTTTATAATTCCTTTTAGCTTAGTTATTAACACGCAGTTCAAAGATTAATTTAAACATGTTTAATTTGAGTGGATTTCAATGGATGATTTCAAAATCAAGAGTCCAATGATTGAATAGATTAATTAACATCTAAATTTCAATACAACCTATAAAATTTAGGAATCTCCATTTATCAACCAAATAAATTCCAATCATTGATTTTAAAACTTTGAACAATTTCTTTAAATAGTATATAATCCTTTTGATTCTTTATATTATCAATTCCAATTTCAATTTCTTTATCAAATGGAATATTATATTGAATTAATATATCAGTTTCTACATTATCTAATCGAATTAAACCAATTAAACTAATGATTTCTTTTGGTTGTAATGGATCAATCTTTGGATATTCAGGTTTAAATTTAATCATACTTATGAACCTATCCTTTTCATTTTCAATTAATTGATTTGAGTTTGGATTTGGATAAATATCTGATAAATGTTCAATTATTGCAATTTGATAATTTGAATTTAATTTTTCTAATATATCAATAATTAATGATTTATCTAAATTTGGATTCTCTTGAGTTGTTTGATTAATAAATACTTCTTGATTATCAGGAATTTGTCTTAGATTTGATACGTCTATAAATGTCGATGGTAATTTCTTTATTGTAATTGCTCCACCATATAATTCAGTCATGATTGGAAATGAGTGAAAGATTAAAATACACGACTTTGTTGATAATTGAAGAATAGTATTTGAATCAAAGAATAAAGAGATTAATTAAACAATTGTAACTCTAATTGTACTTCTATCAATTCAAAAAATCAAAAAAGAGTGGTTAAAAAATTGTAAAAGTTTTTAATTTCATGCTATGTAAAATGGGTCAATTTCGTATCAAAATCCATTCAATTAGAATTCAAAATGTCAAAAATCAATCTTGAAATTGATCCAACTCGTTCTACTGAGTTTCTTCTTTTTCAAAAAACTTTAATGAATCTTGAATCAATCATACTTGCAATCAAGTGGGATGAATCACACCTTCAATGAATCTTTCTTAGTGTTATTTCCATATTAGATTCTTTATCCAATTTTCTTTGGTTGATAATTTTTCGTTGATGAGACAAATTAAAAATAATAAATATTATTTTGATTTATTATTATTCATTTTTCTAATTATAGATTATGACAAAATATTCACCATCATCATCAACCACCACTTCAAGAATTAAACGATTATGGATACTGATAATACTAATTCTAATTCTAATATTTGGTTTTTCAATTTTTAAATTTCCATCAATAAATTCTGCAAAAGATATTCAAGAAGTTATATCAAATTTACCAAATGATAAAATATTAGGATTATCAAATTTATTAACCAATGAAAATTCAAAACAACAAGATGAATTAATTAATAAATTAGAAAAAATGAATAAAAAATTTTATAAAGATATTGAAAATAAATTAAATAACCTTGAAATTCAAAATAAACAATTGATACAAGAGATTAAATTATTAAAAAAACCATTGGATTCATTTTCAATTCGTGAAAAATTAACATTTCTTTATTCATATGATCCAAATGTAAAATTTCCTGCTTATATTTGGCAAACTTGGAAACATGGATTAAATGATGAAAAATTTGATGAAAAATATCGTCAAGGTGAATCACAATGGGCATTTAAAAATCCTGGATTTGTTCATGAATTATTTAATGATGATACTGCATTAACAATGATAAAATATTTATATTCTCAAATTCCAGAAATTATTGAAACTTTTGAAAATTTACCTGAAGTAATATTAAAAATGGATTTTTTTAGATATTTGATATTATTTGCAAAAGGTGGTGTTTATTGTGATATTGATACTTATCCATTACAACCAATCCCCAATTGGACTCCGGAAAATGTTTCACCATTAGATATTGGAATGATTATTGCAATTGAATTAGATTCAAATTCTCCAAATTGGAAATCTGAATCAATTAGAAGATTACAATTTGGTCAATTTGTTATACAAGCAAAACCAGGTCATCCAATTTTAAGAGAAGCAATTGCTGAAATTGTTGAATATACAAAAAATTTAAAAACAAGTAACTTGGAAAAGGGTGAATCCACTATAAAATTAGTTGGTAATTCAAATCAAAAATCTTTAAAAATTTCAAGTTGGACTGGTTCTGGATTATGGACTAATGTTATAATGAAATATTTTAATGATTATATTCAATCTTCTGTATTTCAAAAAATTACTTGGAAAGATTTTAAAGATTTAAAGATTCCAAAATTAGTTAGTGATATTTTAGTTTTACCAATAAATTCATTTGCAAGTGATTTAGAAATTTCAAATGATGGGAAAATTGATGATCATTTAGCTTTTGTTAAACATTATGCTGCTAAAATTTGGAAATCTGGTTAAAATTAGATACGTATGAATAAATAAGATAACTTTGTTGTAATAATGAATTAAACTCTAACAAATGAAATCAATATCACTGGTTTAACAACTACGATTTAAAAAAGAGGTGGTAGTTTCGGTTTTGGCTGCAAAATTTAAATTATCAACTTGATATTTTCATCGTATGAAGCAATTGAGATAGATGATGAAGATCATAATAAAAAAGATGAGAACCAGAAAATAAAGTGATCCTTGATTCTTTCGGATATCTACAAAGATTTACATTACAAAATAGGAATAACTGTTGATACTCTATAATTCTATATAATATTTTTAGGTAGTTTTATAAATTAATTTCTGAATGTCTAATTGGTTTTGGTAATCTTTTCTTTTCTTCTTCTTCATTAAATTCTTTATCATTATAAGTATTATAACCATAATTAAATGGAGTATAAAATAAATCACGTTTATATTTTTTCAAAGGTTTACCATTTTTCAATTTTTCAACTAAATCAGGATTACTTGTAAAAAATCTTGAAAATCCAACTAAAGTTTTATTATTTGAGATATCCTTTTTGATAGTTTTAAATTCTGGTGCATCATAAGTATAATTACCTGCACGAATTAATATACCTTTCCAAATTTCCAGTATAAATTCATTATTTCCTTTCATTGAATTAATATCAGCAGTTACAGTACCTTGAATTCTTGGTTCAACAACGGAAATATAACCTAATTGTTTACCTTTGTTAGCTCTAATTTGTAATTGATCTAATAAATAACTAAAAACTGGAATTGGACTATTTGGTTCTTCAATACCTTGAACTTCTGCCCATGGTGATAATCTAATTGCTAATTTATTTGGTGGTATAATTGTAAATAAATGATCAATTAATTCTAATACAAACCTACATCTATTTTCAATTGATCCACCATATTTATCATTTCTTTGATTTGAACATTGATGTAAAAATTGATCAATAAAATATCCATGTGCACCATGTAATTCAATAAAATCAAATCCTGCTTCAATAGCATTTTGACATGCAATTGTATAATCTTTATATATGATATCATGAATTTCTTCTTGAGTTACTTCTCTTAATGGTAAATTATATTTTAAACTTGATTGTTTTGAATTTTCAGATTCATAAATTGGTGATGGGGCAATAAAATCTTCACCTTTGGCTTTAAGAATCTTTGGCATCCCAACTCTACCTAATGCCCATGCTTGCATTGATATAAATGAACCTTTTGAATGTACTGATTTAACAATTTTTGACCATGCTTTTTTTTCTTCAATTGTTGATATTTTAGGAGCTCCATCATATCCACTTAATCTATCACTAACAAATGTAGCTTCAGTAATTAATAAAGTTCCAGGATATTGAGCACGATCAGTATAATATTCTAACATTAAATCCGAAGGTAAATGACGAAATTTGGAATTTGGTTCTTGAATAGTTGATCTAAATCTTGTAGTTGGACAATATACAATTCTATTGGATAATTCAACATCACCAACTTTGATTGGCTCATAGATTAATGTATCCTTTAATGACATGAGAATCCTTGTTTTTGAATCAGTGTTGATACTATTTGTATTTATATAGAATCCTTTTGAAGAATTGTGGAGTTGCAAAAAAAAGTTTTGAGATTTGATTTTAACCGAGAGATTCAAATTTCCATTACTAATCAGCCGAACGAGTGGGGTGGTTAACACGATTTAACAATAATGGAGATAACAAATAGAATACAAAAATGAAATGGAATTGAACATTCAATGGAAAACGGTTCTAGATAGTTAACGTTTGAGCGATTAAATATCTTTCTTTGTGATATTTGGCGACTATTGGTTAGAAATCATTGATGCAAGTTTATTATGATACACTGTAATTAAGTTTAATGATTGATAGAATTGTTAAATGATTAAATTGAGATATCTAATTACATTGAAATAAAAGTAGTATTTTGCGGAAATTGTCTTGGAAATATCAGTTTGTTTCATTCTAAAGTGTCTTTCAACATGAATTATTCTATCGATTTATTTAAATGTTCAAGAATAAAAAAGTTAATTTAAATAAACGCTTTAGTTAAAATGATAAATTTATCTTTTGGAGATAGTTACCTTCAATAAAAAATCAATTATATAATAGTATTGAAATATTACGATAATTCCAGTAAAATTTTTTGGCAAACATTTCTTTGAGTAATTGCTGAAACAATCAAGTCAGATTTGAAGTAAATGAGATTTGCTCTTACCAATAACAATTTCGTTTTAATTGTCAAAGAACGCAAAAAAGATTTCGGTTTAAAGACTAAAAAGTCAAAGTCCGAAATTAAGATCTTTGTCAATAATAAGTAGCAAAATTATTTCAATTGTATTACTAATTCAAATATTATATAAATAAACGCGAAATAGCAATTTGATTATTTTGATCTATATTTTATACCATGTCATTAGTTGTATTTGGAGCCCATGGTAAAATTGGTAAACATCTTGTTTCATTAGCTAGTCAATCATTAAAAGTAACTGCAATAATTAGATCAAATGAACAATCTAAAACAATTAAACAAATTTCATCCAAAATAAATACTGAAAATTTATCATTAGATACCGCTACCGTTTCAGATATTCAAAAAGTAATAAAAGGTCATGATACAGTTATATTTGTTGCTGGATCAGGTGGAAAGAATTTATTACAAGTTGATTTAGATGGGGCAGTTAAAACTATGGAAGCTTTAACATTAGAAAATATTAAAAGATTTATATTAGTAAGTGCTTTACATGCAGATAATAGAGAATTTATTGATAAATCATCAATTAAAAATTATTATATTGCAAAACATTATGCTGATAGAATATTAATTAATGAATTTAATAAAAATTTAAATTATACAATTATTAAACCATCATTATTATCTGATGAAAAACCAATTGGTAAAATTAAATTTTCAAATTTAATAAATGAAGATCCAGGTTCAATTCCAAGAGCTGATGTTGCTGATGTATTATTGAAAATTGTTGATAATAAAAATACTTTTGGTAAATCTTACAACATCACTGGTGGTGATTTATCAATTAATGATCCAACAATATATAAATAAGACCGTTACTAACAGATTTTGATTCTAATTGAACTCTTGCTCTACGTAATTGATTTATCATAGAATGTAATGTACGTGTTGGTAATAGTCATGAATTTAATGATTAAAGTCTGATTTGAGCCATTGTGATTGACTGACCTAGATATCTCTCAACCTTGATCAATTCCCGTTTCTTATTTGAAATCTTAATATGTATTCATTATTTGAAACAAATTCATGAAATTTTTCAAACTCAATTGTAAAATGTTAATCTATTAATGACTCAATAATATATAAGTAATATGCTTCTACCCACCTTTCAAAAACGATTATTAGTCATAAAGTAAACTATGCATCTAATAGCATCCTTGTAAAAGTCATTAATCAAAAACTGATTTGAGCCATTGTGGTTGACTGACCTAGATACCTCTCAACCTTGTTCAATTCCCATTTCATATTTGAAATCTTAATTTTATATATTCAATATTTGGATCAAATTCATGAAATTTTTCAAAATTTTCAATTGTAAAATGTTTTTCAATACATAAATAAATTAATTGATTTTCAATTTCATTTAATTCAAAATTATTTTTATACCATAATATATAATCTCTCCAAATATTTGAATCATTATAAAATTGGAATTTTGCAATTGAACTTAAACAACTATAATTAAATAAAATTTTTAAACAAAATTGATTTTTTTTATATAGTAAATCTCTAAATTGATCTGATATAATCATAATCCATCTATAAAATGGTACGGGGAATTTATAAAATGATACATGATAAATTGATTTGATCAATAAATCTAAACTTTCTTCAATTATATTATTTATTTCATTATTATTTGTTATTATAACATTTTCATAATCATTAATTTCATTAAATTCTTTTAATAAATTTTTTATAATTGGATATTGACATTTATATAAATTTGGTGGTTTAAATAAACATGATTCTTTATAAAATAATAATCCACCAATTTCACTTTTTAATACAGTTTCTCCACATTCCATAATTGTAAATCGTATTCCCTTTGATACAGTGATTAAATCTGGAATTTGATTTAGTTGTTCTTCTGATTCTGATTCAGATTCTTTTATTATATTTATCAATGGAACAATTTTATGTGGATGAACAGCAAGAAATGCAAAGATTAAAATTGAACTAATTGTTAATTCTTTAGCTAATAATGGATCATTCTTAACATTAAATTGATTTATAGTTTCATAATTGATCAAATTTCTTGATTTTGAAATTGCATTTAAAAAATATTTTGTTGTTGTTAAAAAAATATTTTGTTGATTATTTGAATCAAATTTATAAATTGAATTAGGAAATTTATTAGTCTCATTTAAGTCTGTAATTTGTAAAATATTTAAATCAAAAGTTGTTGATAATCCTAATGCAGCAAATGAAAAAATCGATTGACGAATTAAATCACTTTGTAAAAATAAATATGGAACTTTATATTTCCATGCATTATGAATACCTTGATTTACACCATAAGAAAATAAATTTATACATTGTGAATCAAAAAAATTTAATAATCTTAATTCAAATTTTGTAATATTTAACATTGAACTTGCTTGAGTTAAGATTAAATTTCTTGTTAAGCAATCATTATAATGATTATCATTTGAAATTGATTCATTTGATCTTTTAATTTCAATTATTTCTGGACTTTGACTTGGGGATTTTTTAAAATCTTTCTTGAGGGGTTTTAATGTAGGATATGTACATTCTCGTTGAGTATGAACACAATATTCACATTTTGGTTTTGTTTCATCACACTGGGAAATTGATTGATTAGTATCAAGGTTAAAAGATTTTATTTGTTTCAACATACTTTGATTCTTAATTGTTTACAACTTGAACATCCATTTCTAGATCGTTTTCGAATACTTTTATTATTATTCTTCATATTGGACATAATTATAATTATGGTAAATTATTTTTAGATTAAAAATTCCATAAATAGGCCGCACCCTGTCAAAAGGGAAAACTAATCTCCGTATTGGGAACAATCTCCGTCTACATTTGAATATCAGATCTAAGATTTGAAACTGCACCAAAATGTTCAAAATAGAAATCAAATAATTTTAAAGACTCAATTAGATTGTAGATATAGTTCCTCACAATATCTTTAACTACTGAATAAAGGCGGATTCAATTTATGAGATAGTTAATCATCTTACATAGAGTAGTAATGATACGAATTATAATACATTTCTATGTAATATCTATTAAGCTAATGGTTTACCAATTTTTTTCTTTTCGGCTTCTTCATCAACTTCTCTTACTTCATCATGATTAGTATAAGTATTATAACCTAAATTAGATTGATCATAAAAAGTTGATCTATCATATTTTGTTAATGCAATTCCATTTTTCAATTTATATACGAGATCAGGATTACTAATAAAATATCTCAGCCAACCAATTATAGTTCTATCATTTTTTAAATCTTCCAACATTGTTTTAAACTTTGGTGCATCATAAGTATAATTTCCAGCTTTAATAAAATTACCTTTCCAAATCTTTGTTGTAAACTCATTTGAACCATTTTGATCACATTCTTTTACATCTAAATTACCATTTGCCCTAGGCTCAACTAATGAAATATAAGCTAATTCATCACCTTTATCTGCTCTTTTTTGTAATTCATTCAAGATATAACTATGGATCTTTTCACCTTCAGGTGTCATATTTTGAAATGTTGCCCATGGTGAAAATCTAATTGCTAATTTATTTGCACCAATTATTGGAATCAATTTATCAACAATTGATAATAATAATCTTGATCTATTTTCAATTGAACCACCATATTGATCGGTTCTATGATTTGAATTTTCATTTAAAAATTGATCTAATAAATAACCATGAGCAGAATGTAATTCAATATAATCAAATCCAGCTTCAATTGCATTTTTTGCAGCTTGAGGATATTGAACATTAATTATATCTTCAATTTCTCCAATTGTTAATTCATGAATCTCATTTTGAGCTTCTTTTGCTTCTGATTCACTTTCTTTACTATAATAAATCTTTGAAGGTGCTACTAATTTTAAATCATTTTCTTTAAGATTTTTTGGATCTGCAACTCTACCAAGATACCATAATTGCATTGAACTATATGAACCATTTGAATGAATTTCTTTATTAATTTTTGACCAACCTTCAATTTGTTTCTTGGTATAAATACCAGGAATATGAGAAAATCCACCACCTTGTTTAGATGCAAATGTAGCTTCAGTGATGATTAATGTACCTGGAGATTGAGATCTATCTTTATAATATTCTAATTGTAGATCAGTTGGAATACCTTCATAAGTGGCTCTAAATCTTGTACTTGGTGCTAATGCAATACGTTGATTTAAAGTACGTGAACCAACTTTAATTGGTTGAAATAATTTTGTATTTGCTAATGAATCAATTGGAGTAGTTTCTAAAGTGACTGTCATTATTAAGATTGAATCTTTGAGATTGATACAATCCTGTAAAATGGTATTGAATAGAGTTTATATAACATGAATGAATAAAATTGATTTGTAAGCAAGCTTTGATGATATCAAACATTGAAATCTCATCTTCTTTAGATTTTGTGTTTTGATTGCTGATTATTTATTATTTAACTTGAATTTGTTAATTACGTACTTGATGGAATTTGAATAATAAATTTCAAACCCCATGAAACGAATAAATCATATATTTAATTTAATTTCTAATTTTATCAAATAAACTACTTTCTTATAGTGAATTAAGAAACATAATTAATAATCAAAATTAAGAAGAAGTTTTGATGAATATCTCTATCAAATAATTAATGTACGTAGCTTCTTTGTTTATAAACATTAAATTTAGTCGTTGATTTGGTATATTTACGAATCAAAATTTTAAAAATAGTATGAATACAATCACTTTACAGAAGATACAAACTTATAATAATTATTGAATCGTTTTAAAAGATCAATCAATGAACGATCTCTATTATCTTTGAGTCAATTAAAATCTTGAAAAATTCATTGAATTTGAATTAAATATTGTGAGTTTTATATGATTATTGAACTGACGTACGATTTTAGTCTTTGAATACTTTTCAAGCATACTCTATTATTTTGAATCTAAAATTGAAGAACTTCGGAAAGATTTTCTTAGGATTCCAAAAAGCCACCATAAAATATTGATGGATCGATGATCTAAAACCAACTTTTTCTTGGGAAAAATGAAAGTGAGCTATCGATTTGTTATATTGATCATTTATTAAACCAAAACTGAATGAGGGTTGAGGGTTTTGTTGGTTGCCCTTAAGAAAGACTTTTAAATCCTAATTCAAGTTTTAAGAAAGCACGTGATTTTGACGCTTTTCAAAAAATTTCAATTCATAAAAAAAAAGCAGTTATTATATAAAGTAAAAACAGTAAAATCATGTATCTACAGAATTCATAATTTGAAGAATTCCATTATTTAACTTTAGATCAAGAATTACAAAAGTTTGAAAAAAAAATTATACAATCAATTCATAGAAATTTGTTGAACCACATTGGAATTGATTTATTAAGTTTAAATAAGTCAATTATAAGGAAAGCAAAAAAAGTATTTAGTAAGATTTTTTAACACAAGCGTCTCCAGCAGTATAAAGTTTAATGAAAATAATTGGCATTTACTAATTTTTTTTATCAAACTTAAGAGTAACTGCAGAATCGATGAAGAGATTGATTACTTGAAACAGTTTATTTACAAACTTTGTGAATAAGTGCAACAAGTCAACTATTAATATTTGAGGAATGTATAAAAAATTATTAAGTTACTCCTGGTTAATGAGATATAAAGACAAAGACCAATTCAAGTATCATTTCATAACATTGAAATATCAAAAGTTGCCATATCAAGAGTCAACTTGATGGCTGATTACTCTTCTAATAAAGGAATACAGTTAGAAATCTATTGAGTATATCACTTGTATTTATGTTAGTTTGTGCTTATATATCAAGTTGTTCAGTATAAGATTGAAATTCATGAGGTCGAGATGATGTCAAATTTATCTAGAAATTAGTATTGTGGAAATATATGTTCACAAAATCGAATTTCCTTTTATGCATAGAATAGTATCTCATATTTGATAAACTGACTTTTGTTTAGTCTTTGATTTGACTAATAAAAATGAATATTTATGCACTCAATTGGAGTTTAAAAGTCAACTGACTTTTTTTCTTTCTTTTCTTCAAGTTCTTTAAATTCTGTAACTGAATCAAGAATTTGTTATTTTAGAATCACGTCTAAGGTTTAAAATAATAATTTGATTGTCAGAAATCATTACATCTTCAGAGCCACGATATAAAGTATGTCAAATTCCGGTATCAAAGTCCGTAATAAAATATTTTTTGTCATAGCAATATTTTTGATAATTACTTCATTTGGATTACTAATGTAGATATAATTTATATATAAATATCAATATATAACAATTTTATTTAAGATTAGTAATTCAATCATGTCTTTAGTTGTATTTGGAGCCCATGGTAAAATTGGTAAACATCTTGTTTCATTAGCTAGTCAATCATTAAAAGTAACTGCGATAATTAGATCAAATGAACAATCTAAAACAATTAAACAAATTTCATCCAAAATAAATACTGAAAATTTATCATTAGATACCGCTACCGTTTCAGATATTCAAAAAGTAATAAAAGGTCATGATACAGTTATATTTGTTGCTGGATCAGGTGGAAAGAATTTATTACAAGTTGATTTAGATGGGGCAGTTAAAACTATGGAAGCTTTAACATTAGAAAATATTAAAAGATTTATATTAGTAAGTGCTTTACATGCAGATAATAGAGAATTTATTGCTAAATCATCAATTAAAAATTATCATGTTGCTAAACATTATGCTGATAGAATATTAATTAATGAATTTAATAATTTGAATTATACAATTATTAAACCATCATTATTATCTGATGAAAAACCAATTGGTAAAATTAAATTTTCAAATTCAATAAATGAAGATGCAGGTACAATTCCAAGAGCTGATGTTGCTGATGTTTTATTAAAAATCATTGATAACAAGAACACTTTTGGTAAATCTTATAATATCACTAGTGGTGATTTACCTATTAATGATCCAACAATATATAAATAAGACCGTTACTAACTGATTTTGATTCTAATTGAACTCTTGCTCTACTTAACTGATGTTTTTGCATAAAATATATCCCATAAGAATCATTATGTCATCAATTAAAGTTTGATTTGAAGTATTGCGATTAATTTAATAGCCACGAGCCAATCATTTAAAAACAATTAGATCAAGTTTCATTCGATAATAATCAATTTTCTTTTCATATTTGAAATTTATATCGTTTATTCAATATTTTGATCGTAATTTATTGTTAGACTAAAATTTCATAGTTTGGTTGCACATTGTCAAAAAAGAAAAAATATTGGCAAAACAATCTTATTCCGTCTAAATTTATGATTCAAATTTAAGATTTGAAACGAAATCAAAATTCAAATTGTTTTGAGATTTATTATGAAATTGCACCAAAACATACAACAATGTAAATAAAAGAGTTAAAAATAATAAGATAACAACAAAGATTGACTTTAGTCATCTAGGTTTTTGCTATGTAGTTACTAGATTTTACCTAATAATTATATACGAAAAAAAAAAAAAAAAAAAAAAAAAAAAAAAAAAAAAAAAAAAAAAAAGCACCAAATTAATTAAATTAAAATTTATCTGTCAAGGATTCAATAAAAATATAATTTATCCCATTATTTTTCAATAAAAGATCGACTAAAAAGGAAATCAATTTATGAAATAATGATCTTACATCAAAAAAGGTAATGAATATGTACAGCAAGATTTACAATAAATCAAACTTTATTGACGTTTATAATACATTTCTATATAATATCTATTAAGCTAATGGTTTACCAATTCTTTTCTTTTCAGCTTCTTCATCAAATTCTCTAACTTCATCATGACTACTATAAGTATTATAACCTAAATTATCTTGATTATAAAATGTTGATCTATCATATTTTGTCAATGCAATACCATTCTTTAACTTATATACGAGATCAGGATTACTAATAAAATATCTCAGCCAACCAATCAAAGTTCTATTGTTTTCTAAATCTTCCAACATTGTTTTAAACTTTGGTGCATCATAAGTATAATTCCCAGCTTTAATAAAATTACCTTTCCAAATCTTTGTAGTAAATTCATTTGAACCAACTTGGTCACATTCTTTTACATCCAAATTGGCAGAAACTCTAGGCTCAACTAATGAAATATAAGCTAATTCATCACCTTTATCTGCTCTTTTTTGTAATTCATTCAAGATATAACTATGGATCTTTTCACCTTCAGGTGTCATATTTTGAAATGTTGCCCATGGTGAAAATCTAATTGCTAATTTATTTGCACCAATTATTGGAATCAATTTATCAACAATTGATAATAATAATCTTGATCTATTTTCAATTGAACCACCATATTGATCGGTTCTATGATTTGAATTTTCATTTAAAAATTGATCTAATAAATAACCATGAGCAGAATGTAATTCAATATAATCAAATCCAGCTTCAATTGCATTTTTTGCAGCTTGAGGATATTGAACATTAATTATATCTTCAATTTCTTCAATTGTTAATTCATGAATTTCATTTTCAGATTCAATTGCTTCTGATTCACTTTCTTTATCAAAATAAATCTTTGAAGGTGCTAATAATTTTAAATTATTTTGTTTAAGATATTTTGGTTTTCCAACTCTACCAAGATACCATAATTGAATAGAACTGAAGGAACCATTTGAATGGATTTCTTTATTTATCTTTGACCAACTTTCAATTTGTTCTTTTGAGTATATACCTGGTACATAAGGATATCCACCACCTTGTTTAGATGCAAATGTAGCTTCTGTAATAATTAATGTACCTGGAGATTGTGATCTTTCTTTATAATATTCTAATTGTAAATCAGTTGGAATTCCTTCATAAGTAGCTCTCATTCTTGTACTTGGTGCAAATGCAATACGTTGATTTAAAGTATGAGAACCAACTTTTATTGGTTGAAACAATTTTGTATTTGCTAATGAATCAATTGGTGTTGTTTCTGAGCTAACTGTCATTTTGTATAATGTCTTGGGTAATTGATTGAAAAGTAAATGAGATACTTGATGAGTTTATATATTGTTTGAAATTGGTGATGAAATATTTTGATTTGTAAGCAACCGTTGAAATTGAAATTGTCACAAAATTGACACAAGTACAAAGATCTTACTTTTAGATTTTGTGTCATATTCTATAACGCTACCGCATGCGATTATTAAATTGAACAATTGATACTTTTTGATACAGATTCAAGTGTATCAAATGATTTCTGAGACAATTGGAAATTTTTATTGGATGGAATTTGTTTACTTAAAGTTTTGTTGTAGAAATTGTCAAATGTGTTATTAGATAAGCAATTATATAAGGTGTTGATTTTGTGCTTGTTGATTATTAATTATACATATTGAAAATTGAATATATTAACTTGCTGATGGAATTTCAATAATAAAACAAAATCAAACTCCATGAATAGGGAATTAGTAATAATAGTTTATGTAGATTTCACGGAGGGCATTGATTTGTAGTAAAATTGCTCTTCAAGTTGAACATTAAAGAGCGCAATTATTAATATAGCTTGATAGTAGATTCAAAAAAGTAGTACTAATTGCCTAGTTGATCAGTTTAACAAAGTTAATTAATTGATGGTTGCAAAACGCTACAATCAATAAATAGCTTCAACGGTATTCAAGTTAATTATGATTTTGTAAAAGAATCCATGAGTTCAATTGAAGTATCAACTATCCCCAACTTTATCCTTTAATTTATAACATTCTACTTATATTTCATTCATTTTTTAATCATGAAACTTGAAATAATTCCTTAAAATCATGTCACCTTCAGGAAAAGTTTCATTGAAAAAAGACACACATTAGACATACTCTTTGCTATTGATCTTATTGTATGGATCGATGGTTATATCCAATGTTAATAAATTGTATCAGTAATACAGATAAAAAAGTGTTGAGAAAAACGCAATTTGAATTTGAAAAAATAATAATAGAATAATTGATCTTGAATGATCTTAAATTAAAAAATTCATAATTCGTGATTTTTTTGGCATGAATGAAATAAAGTTAATATTTGATTGTAAAATCAATTGAATCAATCGAAAATTTCGTCAACACAACATAAACTATCGAACAGGACCGATACAAAAACTTTTTTTGATCATTTTAGAGCTAAACTACTGGCTTGATCTATAGTTTCAGAATTATACACAGATATCAAAGTATTTGAATGAAATATTAAAAGTATGAAACTTAATTTAACGAATTATAATTTGATATCCTCTTTCGTTTATCAATGATTCATAACCAAATTTTAAAACTGAATAAAAAGTGGAATAGAAATTCAAACCAATTTTGATTTTTAAAGAGTGCTTGATAAGTTTTTATAAAAAAAATTAATAACATACTATTTGTGCATATTGAAAGGATTTTGAGAAGCAATCGAAATTACATGTTTTGCCAAAATGAGAAGTTGAATCTGAAAGTATATGCTAACCGATCTTTTATACATCGTAGTAATGGATTGAGATAAACTATAGATAAAATTGTACTGAATATGATTATAAAATAATATGAATTAATTACCATAGAACGGAAGAAAACGAATTATTCTGGTTAGTAGATATGGGTATAAAATTCAGATTGATGTATAAAGTATCAGAGTTTCTCTCCCCCTATATCAGACTGTTTTATTCCAAATGTCAAAGTGAAAAACATTTTATTTATAAATCAAGTCTAATTCATGCATAATTTCTTAAATCTTGGTCCTTGAACGGAAGTCCACAAAATATGAATTTTTTTTTTCAAAAAAAGGGATCATTTCAAATCCGAAATCGAAGAAGCACATTGTGTGATTTATTTTGATTTACATTCATTTTGATTTAGTCATCCTTTGAGTCAGTCAAAGATATTTTAGGATTCCAATTTAATTTCAAAATATTGGGTATATCTGTAATTCAAAATTTGATGAAAGTAATATTAGAATTTACTTAGAGTTTTAAGATTAAACCAAACTGTGTACATTTTAAAAAATATGAAGTAAAAGTAAATCTATATATCCGGAACTAAATTAAAATAACAATAATAAACACAATTAGATTTTTAAATTAATTTTTTTATATCACTTATAAATTGATTCCAAGGTTCATTTTCTATTATAGAATCATGTAATAAATCATGAAATTTTGAAACGTCAAATTTTGTTAATTTTGGAGTTTTCAATTGTAAAATAGTTTCAATATCTTGATATAAATTATGAATTGTAGATAAACCATCATCATCAGAATCTTTTTGGGTTTCTTCTTCTTCTTCTTCTTCATTTAGATCTTGAATTAATAAATTATATTCATATAATTCTTCAATTATTAAATCTAATAAATGATGTACTTGTTCACTTAAATGATTATTAATTAAATTATCAAATTCTAATTTCATAATTTTTAAATTATCTAATGAAATTTCAAATATATTAACTTTATCAATCATTGCATTAAAAATTGATATTATTGAAGTTAAATCAATTGAATAATTATATATAATATTTAAATGATCAATAATAATTTGATAATGTTTTGATGTAGGAATTTTAGGATTTAAAATTAAATGATTATCAAAATCAAATTCATTATTTAAAAAATGTTGTGATAATTGAATTAAATTATTTGCATAAAATATTTGATTTGAAAAAAATTGTGATAATATTTCATTTGATGAAGATTCATTTGAATAAAAAATTGGTAATATCAGTTTATAATCATTTAAAGATTGTAAATTTGAAAATATTTCTTTTGATTTTTGTAAATCTTTTGATCTTTGTTGTTGTGGTGGTTGTGGTATATGAGAAAATTTCGAAATTGTAGATTGAGTTGGTGTTTGAGTTTTATAATTTGATTGTGATTCTAATAAATCAGGTGTCATTATTGAAAATGCTTCGGATATTATACTTTCAGTTTCATCTTCTTCATCATCTTCTCGATCTCCATCATTTAAAGAATCATGATCACTAAGATATAAGTATGATGGAGTTATTCTTGGAATATTTGATTTTGAATTTGAAGTAGAATTTGTTGTTGCAGTTGATAATAATTTATTTAATAATGGTCTTGAAGGTTGTGGAGATATTGGTTTTAAAATTGGTGATTGATTAGATAGATTAGTTGTATTTGAGTCAATAGTGTTTAATGGTGGTTGTGTAGTATGATTTGTTTGATTTATTGGTGAAGGTGTAAGAACAGACATTTGAAAGGTAATAATTTAAGGATAATTTGATAAATATAATTAGAGCTGGGTATTTGAATAAATATGAAAATGAATAATTATAGTGAAAATGATAAATCTGATATCAATGGAAAAAGGATAAAAGATGGAAAGCAGTAAATGGAAAGTGGATATAGATAAATATATATATAAATTGAAGATTGTCTGGGCCAATTCGATTTCTTCTTTTTTTTGATTTTTTGCTTTGATTTTTTTTTTTCTTTTCCCGCCTTAAAAATTGATTTTAAATTTGGGGGAAAATAACATATACATTAACTAATGTTAAATAGGAGGCTGATTCAATATTTCAAGATAAAACTCATAACAGGGGTTGGTTATGACCATAGAGTGTTCAAACAGTATATACTCATGGAATATTGATCAATCATATTTACACCCAAATATCAAATCGAACTGAGTACAAATTCAATTTTGTGTGTCTTCTATCAATTTGCAGAAAATTAAAATCAGAAAAAACAAAAAAAAAAAAAAAAAAATAAGATATTTCTCCAGATTTCTTGCCTTGCCAACGCCATGCCATACTACAAAACACTACTTCCCCACCAATCTCCTACCAACCCACACCAATTTCATTCGATCCATTCGCCATATTTGTTTTCTGTTTTCTTGATTCCTCTTCTATATAACTCTATACCTTGACTATTTTTTATCATCTCTTCCTCTCCACAATATCCATTTTCTTAATTTTGCTTGGTTTCTTGGTAATAACATATCATGATGATACGTTTGAAGAAATTATGACGTTGATTTAACGATTATTTCATTTATCTGTGCTCAAAACATTCATCTTACACTACTTAAAATGTTGCAATAGTCATTAATTGTACTCATCATTGAATCCTCTATATGTGTTGTTATATTTTTATTATTGTTTACTCGGATTCCGGAAAAACTAAAATTTTGACTGGAGATATAGAACACAAAATCTAATTTATAATACATTATACATATAAATTCACATTTCCTTTATCCACCAATTTCAAACGTTCCACTAATTTATCAATCTTCCTATAATAGAGTTAATCTTATTATGTTCCAACTGTCTACATTGAAATTTAGGAGTTTAATTCTACAATCAATATTTTTGTTAGTCTATATTCTACTTAGGATTAATGTAAATGTTCTTTTATCGCATTGATAATTTTTTTTTAATAATTGCTATGGAAATCCAGTTTAAAACCACAACCCAAAAATTTATTAATCTATAATTTATGCATGTAATTTAAAATTATATTGGCTAATTATTATCAATAATTGCTACTTACATTCTTTGCACAGCATAGCCAATCAACCTAATATCATAACAATATTCAAAAATATTTTGGTCTATGTGATCAATTGGTCTCAGCAATTTTATCACAATTAATCGATTATTGTTATCATCATCGATTTCGATAAAATCAATCATTTAAACCATTTATTGACTAATTGTCATGATTAGTTTCCATTTCTACTCCTTACATGTATACTATAAAATAACTATTGAAATCACAAAATGGAAGTATGATCTAAGATTAAATCAACATTTTTTTTTATTTTTGCTGTTAGCTATCATAACCTGCCTATTGTTTTATCCAAGGCTAATTTGGTAATTATGTAGGTACCAACCACTATAAAAACGCTAATCAAGATTGCTCCTACATTTTTTTTATTATCGCTTGTTAATTTAGACTTTGTTTAAAGATAAGATTTACAAGGGTGTAATTTCAATTTATCAAATTTGGAATTTTCAAGGTTTAAAGGAGAATTTTGATTTGATTTTCAAAATCGATTTCAAAAAATGGATGATTCTATTCCAAATTGTCTTGATTAAGTGCGTAAACTTGAATTTCAATTTAAACAGTGTACATATATCTTAAGGATGTATATCTGGTCCAAAAATTATTTAATTTGGTTTCTAACTTCACAAATTAAAATCAATGATATATGTGAAGTTATACTTTGAATAATCTCAAATTTTGATTTATCACCAACATTGGTGTAAATTATTGGGTAGCCCTATTTGATTTCATAATTTCTATGATTTTGGGGTTTTCTTTACATCAAAATGAATCTGAATGATTGATTAATACATATTAGTGACCAACAGTACTTCACGATTTGTTATTATTAAAAACTTCCACAATACTAGATCAATTATTTCCTAAGTCGAAATAGTTTTGGATCTTTACTACTTATTTCAGAGAATTCGCTCATGTATTTACCTACATTGGATTTTAATCATCTAAACATATAACTAAAGATGAAGCAAAAATTGATTCTAATGAAACAGAGTTTATTAGTAATTTAGTCATATTTTTATAAGCATTTAAATATTGATCTTTGGTTTATGACTTTAAAACACTTAGAGCGACACCTTTTTCATTTGGATCATTTTTAATTTGTTGTAAATTTGAAATAATTTTTCAACAATTTCAATTTAAAAATTTTTGACAAATCAATTTCTTGATCGAAACGAATGATTCAATTTATAATAATAATACATTTATTCTATAAAACTTATAATTCATCTTTTTCAAATTTTGAATTTTTTATACCACCAGGTATAATAACTTTATATTCAATAAATAAATCACCAAATCTTTCAATATCATCTTCTTGATTATCATTAACAATTGGCATTCCTTTTCCTTTTAATACTTCTACTTCTCCATCCATTATAACCTCCCCCTTATTTCTTTTCAATATTAATATACTTTCATTATCATCTTCATCAATTGGGAAAAATTTAATTTTTCTTTCCCAATTACCATTTATTGATTCATTTAAAGTTATAATTTCAATTCTATATAAATTATTCCCAATTCTTCTAAATCCCCAACTTTTATCAAATTCTTCTCTTAAATTAATAATTAAATCACCAGGTATTAAATGTGGATGTTTATCACCTTCTTCATATAATATATGTTTTGAATCTCTTGGTTGACCAGGTTTTAAATATATTTCATAATGTCTTGGACCTTTCAATATACCTTCACCATGACAAGTTTTACATTTATTTTTAATAATTTTTCCAAATCCATTACATAAATCACATTGCATTGTCATTTGTTGAATCATTCCTGGTCCTAATTGTCTAGTTATCATTATTTGTCCTTGTCCTTTACATTTCTCACATGTATGCATTTGTTTATCAATTGAACCAGTACCATCACAAGATTCACATTGATTCATCATTGATACATCAAATTCTAATAATTTCCCAGTATAAAAATCTTTTAATGCAATGTTTAAGTTTAATTGAACTGATTCTCCTTTTGGTTGTTGTTGTTGTCTTTGTCTACCACCACCATTACCACCAAAGAATTGACCAAACATATCACCAAAATCAAATCCACCATTTGGATGTTGTTGATGTTGTGGTGGACCTTCTGGATCACCATATTTATCATAATTGGATCGTTTAGTTTCATCACTTAAAATCTCATATGCTTCACCAATTTCTATAAATTTATCATGAGCTTTTGAATCATTTGGATTTTTATCTGGATGATATTTTAATGTTAATTGTCTATATGCAGATTTGATTTCTCTTTGAGAACTTGATGGTTCAACTCCAAGAATTTGATAATAATCTTTTTTGGAAATTGATATTGATATATATAGGAATAATGTAAGAATGATAATCGAAAATGATCTCATAATAGATTATTGATTGATTTGAAAAATAAATTTCAATTGTTTACGTAAACCAAAAGAAAAATGCGAAAAATTTGTTAACAAAGAAAAATTAATTAAAGTCAAATCAATCAAATGGATGCGCGCGCGCGCATTTTATCTAGATCAATAGATTTTTATGAACCACGAAACAAAATGATTAGCACTGTGAATCCAAATCTATCTTTTTGATGCTTTGACAGCAAGATGGAGCGGTAGACTATTTGTAGTCTTGATACTGAGTTTGATATCCTTGTATAAAGCTCAAAAAATAGAATACTAATTATTTAATTTACTTTCAACCATATGATTATAGAAATTGTAGGATTCATCAACCGATTTGATAAACAGAAATGAAACTAAAAAGCCAGAAAATACAAGAACGTAAAAATTTTTGATAATTTTCTACAATATCATGAAAAATCAAAGCAATTGAAATGTTTTAAAATAGGAATTCAATCAAATAGCCAACATATTGTTTATTTACTATAAGCTCTATTCACGTCATAAATACTTTTTTATACAAATACTGATCATCAGTTTTATCTCATTTTTTTGGTTAATTCATGACTTTGTGTTTGGTGAAAGAAACTTTTATTAATGATGATGAAACAAACTATTTTTTTAAACTTAAGCTCGATGAAAGTGAAACTGGACTGCTTAGTTTCTGGTCTATTGTTCATATATAATTACCACTTACCATTTCTGGCTTGTTGTTTGAAAGCATTATCATATTTTGCAAGTTTGATGAGTTAAAGAATAGAAATGTGAACTTTAGATGATCTTCATTTTCATCGGAGACAATTTTGATTCTTAAAGAATGGATTCATGTTTTTTAAATATAACAATCAATATAAGCTATTTTGTTGATCATTTAATGATCATTTTGTGTAATTATACATAAAATAAATCTATAAATTAATTAATTTAAGATATTGAAGGGGAAAAAAAAAACTATAAATACAAGAGAAATTTCCTTCATTTTAAAAACATTTGTGACTCTCTTTTAAAAAAGTAAAAGTAAGTCAAAGTAAGTCAAAGTAAAAAAAGCAAACTTCCAAAAAGGATTAAGCAAATATGGAAGGCGTTTCATTCGTTAATTTCATTGTACAGGCCATCAATACAGTTTGGGTCTGTTTGGCTTCATCCAGTTGAAACAATAACTGTACTATCGAATTGATGAATAAAATGATCTATAGTTAGAAATAAAATTTTAATGTCATTTCAACTTCAAGAATTATCAAATAAATAAATTTGTGATTTTTGTTGTCATTTAAAGGAAATAATTGATATGAAAAATGATCGATTGTTTTCTAACTACATATTTTTAAGACATTCAAGTATAAATTGATTCCAATTTGATATCTGATTGATTTTAAAAAAACTTCACATTATTGATTGTTCATGCATTGAGAAATAAAGTTTTGTGTTATATTATGAATTTGTGATTTTTATGCAGCTTAAATTTTACCATGCATAAAGAAAAGTATAAATAGAGATGGAAAGCTCATCTTTTTAAATTCTCTTAAATAAACTTATTTCGTGTTATCAATTACTAAGCTACTACTAATTGAGTTAATCCTTGATTTATTTGATATAAAAACTTGAATTTTTGTTTTGATGTGACTGCACTTATTTGAAAGCGTTTTATTATTAATGTTTTTGAAAATTATGAACTATTGAAAGTTCTAATATTTCAAAATCTAACCAAGAGAAATATTTGATATGAAGAGAAATCAATATATCAACTGTTTTTCAATATCATTTTTTTAAAATACTTAAGTATCAACTTAAATTTAAGTTCCATATTTGATTCATTTTAAAGATTTTGAATTAATACATTTGATTCATCAATTGCAATCTTGTAAAACTCTTTTGTGTAACTTTATCCAACTTAGATAAGAATTTAAATTAAATTGAAGGGGTGGTCTAGACAAAAATTAATGACAAAACATTCCTATCCTAATTCAAAAATTCTCAGTGCTTTGAATCTAGAGCAATTACCAGATTTCAAAACAATCTTTTTAAACATAAACATTATTAGCTGATCTGAAAAGGATGAATCACACTATCTAAATTAGTTTTCTTATTTGAGACGATACTTTCGAATCTCAATTCTATTCTCAATGAAGAGATTGTTTTACTCGTAATTGTCATATCTGAGAATTGAATATATACAAGAAATGTTGATAAGATCATAATTTCAGGAATGTTCATGTATAATGCAAAATTTGTAATTTGAATTGTAAATTTTTATTCATCGTATGACTAATTTATCAATCTAATTATATTTAAAGTTTTGTGTAAATATACTTGATTGAGATTGTCAACAATTAAATTAATAGAGTATTTCTTTTTCAAAAAAGAACTATAAATTTAGACAAATTTGTCTCATTTCAAAATCATTGAATTATTATGTAATCCAAACTTCACGTTTTTTGTAACATTACTAATGGCATTAATAAATTTGTATGGGAGTTTGAAAGTAATCGTTTGATATTCATTTTGAAAATTATCAAATTACAATTTGAGATTTTTAGAATCAACAGCAAAAGGAAATATTTGATATGAGTACAGAGATCAAGTTTGAATCAACTGTTTTCTATCTTACATATTTTTAGGATATACAAGTAATGACTGTAAATACAGTTTAATTATTTGTTGATTCTAAAAATACATTCCAATCCATCTGCTATCGTACTATAAATTCATTTTGTGTAAATACCAAGATTAATTAATTTAGTTTAAACTTTATTTGCATAAATTAAACAATACAAAACTCTACTATAAATATAACTCTCGTTTTCTCAGAAGATTGAAATTGGTGAATTTGAGTATTTCTCACCAACTAGTTTTGTTAGATTTATTTTAAAGCTTTTATCCTTAATGACAAGTTTTAACTTACCGTGTGTGGATCTTTTTTTAAAAAGTCCAGTAAAATTTGACAAAGTTTTGAGAATCTACAAAATATCAATTTGTGATTTTCAATACTTCAACAAGAGAAATCATTAAGCTAGTTTCACAAGCTATGGTTTTTCGATTTATCATATTTTTAATTCAATCAAGTATTAACTAAAACTAGTTTTATATTTGATTTATTTTAAAGATGTTTAAAATATTTGAAAGTTCAAGCTGTAAGAATTTGTATTCATAGAAAACTCAAAGTCGCCAGGTTGATTAAACAAAATCAAAGTTTATAATTCATAACTACGTAGAATGAGTCAAATGAGAAACGAAATTGTCTTTTAAAAAAACTTGTCTTGTATTTGGAACAATCATATTTTGTTTTTTAATGAAAATTTATTTTTTTTTTAATTAAATTTCCTTGAATAAATCATTTTTCATAAAAGAAATAATTCAAAGATTATTATTGCAATTGAAATATTGATTATTGACTTAAAGTAAGTTTTGGATGTGTTGAGAAAGACTAAATCGAGAAACTTCGTTCAATAATTTATGAATTTTTGATCAATTTATTATTTTGTGTAATCGTCTAAAAATCAATTTGTTTAAGTCTGCCTAATTTAGAGTCACAAAATTAATGCATGACAATTTATATTTACAGACATTAAAAAAAAATTATAAATTCAGCTTAATCTTCCTTTAATTCAAATCATTGAAATAAAAATTGCAATTGATTTTGTTGAATGTTTTATTTAAACTTGTTTGTTTTGGAAAAGTTTTATTTTTCTCAACTAGAATGTCAGCAATGTAACAATAAAAATATCATCACTATAGTCAGCAAAAAGTTATGTTAAAAATTTTAATATTAGAAATTAATTTCCAATACTATTTCAACTTCAAAGATCATCAAAAAAATAAATTTGAAATTTTTGTTGTCATTTAAAGGAAATTATTGATATGAAAAATGATCAATTGTTTCCTAATTTCATTTTTAAGATATTCAAGTATAAATTGAGTCCAATTTAATATTTGATTTATTTTAAAATACCTAATATTCATAATTACATGTAAAAAATTAAAAATCTATTTTTAAGAGAAAATTAAAGTTTTGTGTTATATCATCACCTGGTGATATATGTTGGATAATTATTATTATCCTACATAAAAGGATAAAATAAATAGAGCAGAAATTTCCAATTCTTTTGACTTTTTATAAGAGTGTTAAGTTTATATCACAATTTTAAGTTTTGTTGTAGTCTCTTAATCCATACTTCATAACTTTTGGATTAGTTTTATTTGTATTCCAAGATTTGACATGTGTTCATATTATGATTTTGAAAATTTTGAAATAACAAAATTTCTAATATTTCAAAATGTAATCAAGAGAAATATTTGATACAAAGAGAGATCACTGTATCAACTGTTTTTCGTCCTCATATTTTTAGTATAGCTATGTATCAACTGAGAATCAAGTTCGATATTTAGTTTATTCTAAAAATTTTTGAATTGATTAAATCATGATCGTGCAAAACAATTTTTTATAGAGTTTATTTTTTTGTCTGGATATATTATACATTTGATCTTTTGTGTAAAATTACTAACATGGTAGTACAATTTTAAATATAATTAGAAACGAATTTAAAGTCAAAAACAAATGAGTTATCTCTTTTGAAATAAACTCAATTTGTTTTGTTATCGGTTTTACGAGCTTTATTTCATCATTTTCTTCTAGGTTATGTTTTTCCTCTAATTAAAAATTATCAAATTAGAACTTGTAATCTTCAGAATCAACAAGCAAGGAAATATCTGATAAGAAAAGAGAAATGTTTTTTGTTTTACATATATTTAGGATTGATAAGCTATGCTTGTGATTGAGTTTAATAATTTGTTGATTCTAAAAATAACTTCTTTCCGCTATCGTATAAATTAACTCTTTTTGTGTCAAAATTAAAATTAATGTTAATTTAAATTAAACTTTATTTGGATGATGATTTGGGTTTTACTATAAATATAACTCTGAATTTCTCAACTTTTTCTATTTTAATAAATTTTAATCTCAATGTTGAAAAAAATTTTACATTTTAATGAAAATACTAATGAATATTCATTAGAATCTAATAGTTGAACGTTAGTAAAATTTAATCTAATTTTTAATAGATTAAAATTGTATTACCAGTACGTGAATTTGAATGCTTATCAATACAATCAGATTAATACTAACTTTGCAAAAGTTTCCTTTTGTATTACCATTACCTGTTTGGATTGTTTCCAACTAATCTTACATTCTAATGCAATATCAAGTTGATGTTAGCAAAGTTTTGAGAATTAACAAAATATTAATTTGTGATTTTCATTACTTCAACAAGAGAAATCATTAGGCTTGTTTTACAAGATGTGGTTTTTCAAATCATTCATATTTTTAGTTTAATCAAGTATGAACTAAAATTAGTTGTATATTTGATTCATTTTAAAAATTTTTTAAGAGTTCGAAAGTTCAAAATAAATTAATAGTAACTTATAGATCAGTAGTTGACATTTCTGAGCACTTTTCAAAAACTCATATCTATTTTTACTCCAGCATTATGTTAAATAAGCTTTTCCTGAAAGTTGAGTTTAATTTAACACAAAGATGGCATTTGCATAAAACATAAAATCACCTGGCTAATCAAGAAAATACAAAATTAATTGGCTATTTTTTTTTTTTTATCGTATATATTAGGTAAAAGCTATATATCTCTATATAGAAAACCTAGGATGGCTCTTCGCCCAATCGTTTATTTGTTTTGATTCCTGGTTAGTCTTCGTTTGGTTTTACTTGAATATCTATGTTTTCTATAGTCACATTGGCCAAAAAAGTCAACAAACTAACAAAATTGTCTCTCTTATACATGAATTACATGCATCTTAAAACTTTCGATGTTATGGAGACTCGTTATTCTTCTAGAATCTTTGATTCAATTTCCATTCAAATTTCATTATTTTACGAACAGAATGAGTTAAAGATTAGTATTTCATCATTTTAATATGTCAACATCAAATAGGATATGAAGTTCGAGTTTAATGGGAGCTAAAATCGATTCTAGATCAAACATTAGTAGCTATCGGATCAGTTTTTTTTGTATCATGGTCATTTTGTGTAAGTTTGCCGGGTTTAAATTTTTTAAAATTAATTAATATGAACTCAAGCAGAAAATTTTGGGAAATAAACTATAAATAAGACAAGAGTTTCCCCTATCTTTATGTTAGGTTACGAATTTATGTTGTTCTATGAGAGACTCAAGTCCTATTTATGATCAAATATCTCCCAGATGAACTTAAAGTTATTAGTCCCCAGCTAGGTACAACTCTGTTTTTACATCAATGAAATTATGTTTTTTTAGATTCGGTGCTCAACCTTGATGTTTCTTAAGAGCTAATACTGTTCTAAGAAACTTTATTTGAAAAAGATTGTCATATATATAAATTTGTAATCTTTCATTTAATTTAAAGGAAATATTTGATATGAAAGATGATCAACTGTTTTCTAACTACATATTTTTAAGATATTCAAGTACCAATTGAATCCAATTTGATATTTGATTGATTTTAAAAAGAATTCGTATTATTGATTGTTCATGCAATGTAAATTAAAGTTTTGTGTTATCTTTCAAATTTATGATCTAGATCAAAATTTTTCATCATACATTTGAAAAAGTATAAATAGAGCTGAAGATCTCTTTTTTTGGTGATCATTTTAGAAGTTATCTATTTGGAGTTTTTCATGATCAAAATATAAATGGGTTCAGCATTTAAAGTTACATCATCAATATTGAAGTTGAATAATATTCAATGATTTTGAAAATTATGAAATATTTAAATTTCTAATATTTCAAGATTTTACGAAGAAAAATATTTGATATGAAGAGAAATCATCGTATCAACTGTTTTTCAATTCCATTTTCTTAAAATATTCAAGAATCAACTAATAGACTAGTTTGATATTTAATTTATTTTAAAAAATCCGAAATGAACATTTCTTGGTCAATTTCTTTTTAATCTTGTGAGATCATTTTGTGTAATCTTGATCTATTTCTGATCTATAATGAATGAGGGTTAAACGGGTTAAAACAAAAATTTACCAATCATAAATCGATCTTTATTTACTGATCCCTTTCAATACAAATTATTCTTCTTAACAAATGCATTTGAACACGAAGTATCAATATTGATTGACTGTTCTCATTGCGTATTTCTCTATGATTAAGTACTATACAATCGTCTAAAATATTTGTTTTAAGGTTTTGTGTAAAATTACTTTAATCAGATTTAATTTAAAAATTAAATTTGAGCATTTTTTTTAAAAAAAACTATAAATTTGAACGAATTTTTCTTTTTTTAAAATCTTTTAGTATTAGTTGTGATCATAAATTGTTACTTTTTCTAGCTTGAAATTTTTTAGTTCTTCTTTCCAGTTTCTGATTATTAAGATTTCATTTTTAGAATCATCAAAATACAATTTGAGATTTTTCAAATTAATAATAAAAGGAAATATTTGATATGAATAGAGAAATCATTTTTGTATCAACTGTTTCTTATCTATCATATTTTTAGAATATACAAGTAATGACTGTAAATACAGTTTAATTAATTGTTTGATTCTAAAAATAACATTCTGCTTTCATGTAAATAGACACTTTGTGTTAATACCAAGATCAATTAATTTAAATTAAACTTTATTTGCATAAATTACACAATACGAAATCTTAATATAAATATAATTCTCATTTCCTTCAATTTTTTTTTTTAACTTCCGTCAGAATCAATTAGTCCAGCTAGTAATTTTATTTTGATTTGGATGCTGTTTTGTAATATATTGGCTACCATTTGATTTTTCGAATCTTTACGTTGAATAGATGATTAGTATCAACTCCTAGAATGGATCAAACAGTTGGTTGGCAAGTTTTTATGTTTGATCAACCAAATCTGACTAAGTTTTGAAAGTTTACAAAATATCAAATTGTGATTCTCAATACTTCAACAAGAGAGATCAGTAAGCTTGTTTTACAAGCTATGGTTTTTCAAATTATTCATATTTTTAATTCAATCAAGTATGAACTAGAACTAGTTGTATATTTGATTCATTTAAAGGAATTATCCACTTACTAATACAATCAAAGTTGGCAGTAGATCATATGCAGAGTATTTTACAGCATCATGGAGATTTATTAAAATGGCAATCCATTGGTTCTTATCATTCTATAAACCTGTTCTCAACAGTTAAATTTTTACATTTCTTGGAGCGAAAAATTGTAAATCAGGGAAAAATTGAATTATCTATTCTCACAATAGCTAACTGAACAAACTCGGGATTAATAGTTCACCTCTGCGCAAAAAAAATCATTTAGCAAAGAAAATTAACCTATATATGTATAAGAGTTGATATTTGCTAAAAAATAACCTAGTGTTTCCAGTAAAATTTGCTGATATTTAAGGATTTTCAATTCGATTACCATACAAAAAAAATTACTGCATTTGGTAGCTACATCTACTAAAATATAGTATGTAACTTTCAAAATTGAACCATTCATACTGTTTTAGAAAGTCAAAATCAGCTATGAGTATCCATACAAAATATCTTTCTATTCTTATAAACTATCCGATTATTTAATTTTGAAGTCTATTTCAAATTGAAGTAAAGTTTTTAGACGGCTAAATAAATTTTCTTTGGATGGTTAGATGCAGGGTTCGATTTTACGGAGTCGAAAACCAGAATGGGAATGATTTCCAACAAATAGACCTCCATTCCTAATTAAGGATTAGATTAAGAAGATTGTATTAGAAATTGATTCAATTCAGCCAATTCGTGTTTCAAAATATGGATACAAGGGTCAAAATAAATGATTTATTTTATCTTTTAAAATAATTAAACTGATATTTCTCTTCTAAAAACCATTCTGTGATTTTCAACTCATTAATATTATTTACTATTTCATATTCCAATTATAATACATCAGAACCAATATTATAATTTGATTTTTTCTTAATTCAATATAATTATTTGATATTTTTCTTAGTGTCTCTTTTGCAGCTAAAGAGAGAAAAAAAATAATTTGGTTGTTGCTCTTGAGTATAAATTAAATTAAAATATGTATTAAAATTAAAACAACGATAGAAAATAATCAAATAAACTAAACATTAAAACAATCAAATAAAACTAGAGCTAAGAATAAAAGCAAACCACCATATTAATAAAAAAAAGACAACCCTGAAAAATCATTAAAATTAAACCACATTAAAAGTATTTATATAAACTTATTTTACTCTTCTTTATTTGTTAATTTAAATCAAAGTAATAATTTAATTTCCCAATTAATTTAATTAAATTTATTGGAATGATATAAATAAAGTAATAAATAAACACACTTGATAATAAAATTAAAAATAAATTGAAAAAAATCATTTCACCAGGACTTAATAAATAAGCAGGAGTAGTAAACAAGTATAAATTATAAATCTTTTGAAATAAATTTAATTTAGTCTTTTGAATATTTGGTTTTATAAATGGTTGTTGTTTATAATTGATTTTAGATTTATTTGCATTAGGAGGTTGAAGTGTATTTTTAGGTTGATTATAACTTGAATATGAAGAAGTAGAAGAAGCTGATGTTGGTGGTGTAACTGCTGATAATCTAATGTGTGGTTGTAATTTATTATTATTGTTGGTGGTGGTAAATGTGTTTGAAGTAGTTGTAATAACAGTTGAACTCATGATTGTAATATAAATAAATAATTAAAAAAAGAATGTAAAAGCTAGAATGAATAGATTGAATGAGTTAAATAGGTAATAAATAGTGATAGAAAGTTGGAATTGGGTGGTGGTGAGATTGGAAAAGATGAAGGATTAAATAAGAAAAAAATATAAGAGATTGGTAATGTGTTATATATATATTGGTAGTAGTAGTAGTAGTTACTCGTAATATATTAATAATATATGTATGATGAAATGTAGTACAAAACTATATTATATTATTCTTTTTTAGTAAACCATTAAACTCTCGGAATTGATTGGAATTTATTTTAATTTGTGTCGTCCATGGCAGCAACAATTTATTACATTTTGAGCCATCACTCCTTCCCAACTTACAACCAGTGGATTTAGTAAAGCGCTGCGTTCGGTTGCCCTTATTTTCCTTACGAATCTCATTCCTATTCATCCTATTTTCAATTACTCAATAAAATTGTGTTATAATAAAATTGCCGTGCGTGTATTATGCATAAAATTATATATGTCACATTTTTTTTATTTTTATTTTTTTATTTTTTTATTTTTGTTAGTAAAGAGAAATTTCTTTTAATTACACTTTTATACCCTCTCGAGATTTCATCTCATTACATATATCAATTTATATTATTACTATTACTATTACTATTACTATTACTTTTTTTTGATTACATCAGTTTACAGCTTAAACCCTTCATGTAATTGACATTCATCCATTTCCAATTTCGACTCAATTTACAAAATCATTCAATTTTTCATGTTAGTTTGTTATTGTTATTTACATTATTGTCAAACTATTTATTTATTATTTTAGTAATATATTCTATTATATAACTTATGTTCATAACCGATATTTAAATAGAATTTTCTTATCCCAGTCTACCCGTAAAATTTATATTATGTTTTTATGTCCGATGAGTTATTTATTTTTATATATTAACAATCTTATTTAACAAGGAATAACTTACTTTATTTGCTACAATTTCTTTTTGAATCAACAACTATCATAGATATTATAACCTCTATAACTAGCTAAAGTGATTTTTGTTGCTCACTAACCAGCCTTTTTTTAGAATTGATTGTAAACTTTTAAGATAGGATCGCGTCAATTTTATCAAATCAAAGATTAAAAAATATATGAGAAATAAAAAAAAAAAAGGATGCTTAATCTAAGTTCATTGCTTCAAAATTGAACTATTCTAAATATATTTAGACTCAATCATCCTTCATAATCAGCAATTATAAAACTTATTCTCTACCCACTATTGATGAAATAACTAAATGTTATCTAAAAAGTTTAATTTACGAATTCTATCACTTTAAAATCACTTTGATCATCTTTGTATATTTCTCATTGGAAGTCAATAAGCACGGCTAGTGTTCCATTTTTTTACTCCATGTTTAAACAATCAATTATTATTCTCCAAAATCCGATTCATACATTATCAAATCATCTCTCATTTCTTTATAATGTGAATCATATGATACAACAACGGCTGGATATTAATTACGCATGGAAATAAGAACAAGTAAAAAAATCATTTAATCATTTTTACATTAAATGTTTATTTTTAGCAATACAATTACCATATTTGGACTTTGTACCATAAAAGAAGAAAATTAAACGTTTTTTTTTTTTTGTAATCATAGATTTATAACCGATTGAGTCAATTAGATTGAATAAATAATTTATATATATTATCTATAAATGTCCATTTGAAAATAATAATCTATCTTGTTTCTTCTTTAATTTTTGTTTTCTTTTATCCAATATTTCAATATCTATATCATTGTTTGTTTGTTGTTGTTGTTGTGTATTCTGTTGTCTTCCCCAAGAATTTGAATCTATTTTAACTTCATTAACTCTCGGTATTACTTTTTTATTACTTTTCTTTTGTAATGCAGGAAATTTATTATCATCCATTGATTTTTGATTAGTTGTATAATTATTTGATGTGGATGTAGTAATAGGTAATGATGAAGAAGATGAATTTAATTTGGTGGTGGATTGTTGATCTAAATAAGTTGGTTTATAATTTGAATCCATATCTAATATATTAATCTTTTTCTTCTTTTGTTGAATTGGTTGTTGTTTGATTGTTGTATATTTTATTGGTTGTTGTTTAATTATATTTTGCTTTTTAGGTTTCATCAATGCAGGAAATTTTTCATTTAATGATTGTTGAGAATTATTATTTGTAACCCAACTTTGATTAAAAACATTTGAACTATTTTGTTCACCACCTAATACAGGAAATTGATTTGTTTCTTCATTATTTTCATTTTCATTTATAATTAATTTTTTAATATTTAATTGTAAATCAGAATTTTTATTTAAAATTTGACTAAATTCTTCCAATAAATAATTAATTTCAATTTTTGATTGTGATGGGAAAAATTCTAACCAAAATTCAAATAATTCTAAATGATTAATCTTTTTCGATTTATATTTTTGATTAATCTTTTGAAAATTTGAAATTTTTTCTTGATCATAATTTAAATAATGTTTAACTCTTTCATCAAATCTCTTCTTTTTAATTTCAATAGACTGGTATTGATTCATTTCATCTAATTCTTCATTTTCTTGTATATATCTTTGATTATTTTGAAAATTTATAGATAATTGAGAATTAAAGTTTAACCCATTTGAACCAATAATTACCTTATCTTTATTCAATTTCCCATGTTCTTTTAAAATATGTGCTGTTAAATCTAATTCATCTCTAAATACAACAAATTTTTTTTCAATACAAATTGGATATGTACATACATAATGTTCTTTTGCAAAATGGGAATATAATGATTCATAATTTTTATAATAATCAGCAGTTTTTGGTTTTAATTGATCACAAATATGACAACGTTCATGATTATCACGTATATGAATTTGTAATTCATCTTCTGAATAAAATCTTTTATTTGGATTACAATATTTACAATTTGGATGTCCTTTAAAACCTAAATTTGATTCACCAATAGTTTGATGTTTAATTAATTGTTTATAAGTGAAAATTTCCAATTCTGATATAAAATTTTTTTTAAATTTAAAACAAATTAAACAAAAAAATTTATTATGTTGAGATTTAACATGTTCTTGTAATTGTTTAAAATTGGAGAAAATTTCATTACAAATTGAACATTTGGCAATTAATAAATTCATTGTTGTGGTATGGATTTCTTCATTTGTAAAACCAATTTTATATTCATTATTAATTGTTGTAAAACAATTTAATTGATTAAATGATTCATATTCTTTAAATTCATTAGTGAATATTACTAATTGATCTTCAATTTCACTTCTACAAATTAAACAATTTGTTTTTTGATATAAAGCTCGATGTCGAAATGTACATTTATGACATGTTTGATGATTACATGGTGTTAATGCTAATATTTGTATTGGTTCTGCACAAATCACACAAGTTTCCTCAACCTCTTCTATTGGAGTCTCTGATTTTTTCTTTATATGACCACCGCCTCTACTAACTCTTGATCTTTGTGGTTTTTCAGACATAAATAAAATAAATATTGAATTTAAATCGATTTGAAATTGAAATTGAAATTGAAATTTTTTTTTCTTGCTTGTATGATAATAATAAATTACTTTACAAAATACAAATGTATATTATTAGTCTTATATTGAATAATCAATTAGAAACAAATTAAAATTATTATTTCAACTATTTGAGTCAAATGTTTTATACCTTTGATGTCCAGATTTTCTTTAGGTAGTCTAATCCGGGTAAGTTTGTCGATATCAATTAATCTCTCTTTTTGTTCAACTTCAGTTTCATTATTAATGCAATTATTCAATCTTAGTGCAACATTAAACATATCTAGACTTTTATATAATCCTAGTTTGATTATTCCTCATATTACAATTAAATCATTTGATCAATTACAAATACCCATTCAAATTGGTTCAAGTAATATAAAAATAAAAGCAATTGTATTAGATAAAGATAATTGTATTTCAATAGATCATGATGATAAATTATTTCCACCATATCAAGAAAAATTCAATCAATTGAAATCAACCTATGAACATATCTTAATAGTTTCAAATTCTGCAGGTACAAATGATGATATTGATTTAAAACAAGCTAAAATCTTAAAAGAAAATTTAGGTATTGAAGTATTAATTCATCCAACAAAGAAACCAGGTTGTGGAAATGAAATAATTGAATATTTTAAACAGTACAATATTTCTCCTGATGAAATTTTAATTATTGGTGATCGAACTTCAACTGATGTAATGATGGGTAATTTAATGGGTTCATATACTTGTTGGGTTTCAAATGGTGTTGAATTAAGTTCAAAATTATTACCTACTTGGGAAAGGAGAATTAATGAAAAATTGATTAATTGGGGTTATAAACCTTTAAATCCAATTGAATCATCGAAATAGATTAAAATATCAATCAAAACTTGGAACCTGAATATCAGTGCTAATAAACGTTAAAAGTCAATTGAATTTGCTTAGTTAATCAAAACGTAGAACACAACTGTAAGTATTTTTAAAGTAGAGGAATATATACTCGATAATAGAAGGATTTATTTTATGACTTGATAAACCAAACAAATATTAAGCTATTAATTAATTGGTTATAAACCTTTGAATCCAACTGAATCACCGAAATAGATTTATATATCGAAATGCTTATTCACCATATTATCAGTGGTAACAAACGTTAACGGTAAACTGAAATTGTTTAATTGATCAAAACATAGAATATAACTGCACGCATTATTAAATTAAATACTATACACTCAACTAAGAAGGAATCATTTTATGGCTTGAAAAACCAAACTATTCTTATCATACTGTAAATAGTGGTGAAACTTTACTTTTTCATGATTTGCGTATTAATTATATTAATTTACAAATTGATTGATTGGGGTAATAAACCTTTGAATCCAATTAAATTATCGAAATAGATTAAAATATCGAAACGTTTATCAAAATTGAGAATCCAGTTATCAGTGAATTTTCAACTGAAATTACTCAATTGATCACACAATTAATGACATATAAATACTTTTAAATTGAAGAAATATGCACTCGATTTGAGAAAGAATTATTAATCCGTGTTTGAACTTTATCTACTTTAAATATTTTGTATTAAGGATTCTACAAATTCCGTAATTAATTTAACTTAATATTGTGACATTGATCAAGCTCCAATTAAATGGAAGGGAGAATATACTTAAAATTTATATATTTAGGAAATTTAAAATTTAAATAGCATAACGGATGTCTGAATTTGGGAAATAAAATTGCATCTCTGACCAATTGGAATAAAATTTAGAAAGAGTTAAACCAATGATATTCCAATTTGGTTCTGCATCATTTTGGAATTCTAAATCATTAAAAGCAAGAACTTTAACACATGAAGGTAATTGTTTCAAATCATTAGTAGTTAATTTATTAACTCTTACTTCAATCACATTTCCTAATTTCTTAATTATATTTAATTCAATTGAAGATAAATATTTTTCTTTTCCATAAGTATTATTTTGATAAATAATTTGAGTATCTTTAAAATAATCAGCAACGTTTAAAATCTCATTAAAGTCAGGTTTGAGAAGTTTTAAATGTAAATAAATTGGTATAAATTGATATTTTTTTAAAACTATCATCATTTCTTCTATTGAATCAAAATCAAAGAATTCATTTTCATCGATTCCAAATAGTTCATAAGTTGTTTGCCAAATCCTATAATCGCTCTCATCTTCTGCATAAGATTTCAATCTAACTTTTGATAGTAAACATGGGATTGCAAATGATTGTAAATCCTTATCGACCAAGAATTCAATAACAATAAATTTAGGTAAGATATCCAATACATCGACAATTAATTCATCAGGTAAACGTTTTAACAACTTGATTGTAGTGATTAATTCACTCATGTGTGAGAATTTGATGAAAAGTAAAATATTATGTTTAATCAAATTTAATTAATTTTATTTTTATTACTAAAATAAATTAGTGACACAAAATCATTTTTTATTATGTTATCGTCAAAACCGTTGAGATTAATAAAAGACTATTGAAAATATGACAAATTATTGGTAAAAAGGTTTAAACTTAAATTTCCTAATGCTCTTGATTGTATAGACATAAACTAAATGAGTGAGACTTGAATGCTGTCAATTTATAAATTATTGGTCAAACTATGGGTAGGTTATTTCAGGAGAAACTTTGTAGTCTGAAATAATGATCTTTTGAAATCCTCTTTTAACTCTTATAGTAAATTGATTTTCAAATTATGTAGAGCATTATCAATACCATCAACTCTTATTCTTTTTTGCACATTGAGAAATCTTGCTCAACAAAGTTTTTTGTTTACGAATCTGATATGAACATTGTGATTCAAGAGTCAAAATACATCCATCAAGTATACTTAAATGTTTAAAATATTATATTTTAATCTCAAAGGTTCCAAAAAATGCTTCGATTACAGCTTTAAATACTCTACAATTTAATCTAGCTCAAATTTCGTATCTCAAATTTCGTATCTCAAATTTCTTGTATTTATTGATTGTTCTAACGGTTTATATGAAACATATTCGATTTCTTTTGAGAAGAATTACATTGAAGAATTTAATCAATCAAACGTATATTGACTAACTTCGTTACCATTAGTTTCTGTATATCGATGTTTATTATCTCTACTTTCTAAAAATAATGAACCAATTCAGTGAGCTGATTTGAAAATCCGATCATATGTTTTTTGCAAAAACTAAAAATTCTCTGCAAAATCTTCAATAACTGAACAACGCTTGATTAAACATTCTTTTAAATTTTTTGGAAGAAAGACTTGCCATAGAAGATCTCTGAACTTGATTGAATATAAATCTAGAATAATTAAATTTTTGGGAAGTATGAATGAACCATAGAATTTCATCCAATCCATCCCTTCCGCTTGAATAACTAACGTTTCTAAATTTTGCGGAAAAATAACATCGTTATAGATCCAATGACCTGGGTCATTTTTTTTGAAAATAAACAGTCTTAAATTTGAAAGATTCTCACCATTAAACAAGCTCCAATCAAAATCAACATCGTGAAATGAAATCTTTTGTAAATTATTACAAAATGACAATGAAGTCCAACTTGTTCCTACAACACCTTTCAATGTTAAAGTTATTGATGAAGGAGGAAAATATAAACGATCGTGATTTTCAAAAAATTCAATTAAACTGAAATGTTTCAAATCTGTTGCTTTTTGAAGAATTACGGACAATCCGTCGTCTATGTCTTCTAATACCGATTCAATTGATAGACTTATCCATTTCAATCTCAAATCATCTAATACAGGATCATTTATATCAATCATAATAGTCAAATTTTCAACTGATATGAATTTGATGTTCTTGAATCTTTCAATATAACTAATCTGTAAATATTCAGCTCTATAGAACTCTATTGAGGTGATTTCATTTATTTCTGTACAACATTCAGTCTCAAAATCTTCAGATTTACGTAAATCGACAAATATTTTACTTGGAAAATTAATTAATTGATCAATACGAGGTACCTCTAATTCATCCTCATCTTCATTGAAAGTGACTTTTCCTTCATCAAATTTATACTGATGAAGATATTCCTGCTCACCACCATCATCAATCAAGTTTGTTAAATAAATGATTCTAGGAATAATATTATAATTCAGTACTACTTTATAAAATGCTGAATAACTTTTAAAATTTAAAACATTTTCAAAATCAATTATTTTATCAGGTAGATGCACTTTGTAATTATGATCTTTGTTATCTTTTTCGTTAAAGTTTGATATTTTCACTTTTGAAAATAATTTAATAATGGCAACCGATTTTAAAATTTTATCATGAAGTAATGCTTTAATTGAATCAGTATCTAAGTAAACAATGATAATTTCAATTAATTCGGATGGAAGTTGACGTAGACCATTTAGTAAACAATATAATTCTGAGTTACTACGAGTCAATCTCATAATTGTTGATTAATTAATTAATTAATTTGACACAAAATCAAATAATTAATTCAAAAAAAGTTACGATAAAGTTAATTTTTTTGGGTTTTCACCACTAATCTTGAAAAAGCCAAACTTAAAAGAATAATCATTTGATCATACTATAAGATATGTATTCAAGCTACTATTGTTGCAATACGTGTATTACTTTTTGTGATATCGTATATACTGAGTAAAAGCCATATTAATAAAAAAGATGTATGCTGTCTTTTAGCTCTTTGGATTGTTTAAGGTGATTTTCATTATTAATCATGAATTGATAAAAAGTTCTAAAAATAGTTCCTTTTAGAATCTGTGATAAGCTAAAGAATTATTTCAGAGGTTGTATAAATAATGAACTGCAAACATAGATTCAATTTGGTCTTTAAAAATAGTCCATGTAGTATAAATAGAGTTTCTTGAATTGTCTAATATAGTCTACTTAAAAATAAATAATCAAGCAGATTTTTTCTTTGTTGTTTTTCAAAAAGTTGCAAAAAATTTATTTCTTTTGTTCGTACTTTTTGCAACACAGAAAGTAAACAATTTTTGATATCTTATTCATTATGTCATTACCAATTTCAAAAAGTTTGACTGATCTTTCTGAACCCCCGGAGTTCTGTCCCTATGACACTTATGATAAATATATCTTAAGTGCAATTGAATTAAGTTGTAATAAATTATCCATATCAATTAAAACTGTATTAATTACTTTAGAAAAATGGACAACAAATGAAGAAAAACCACCTTCCAAATTTGAATTAGATCCATTTGTTAAAGATTCATTAAGAATCTTTGAAACTGATTTTAAAACATTTAATAAAAAATTAATCAATCTTGGTATTAACATAGATTTAGGTAATGTTCCACAAGCTATAGATATCATATTACAAGATGAAAAGACAAAATTACCAAGTTTAGAAAATGCCATACATTTCTTACCTAATATTAAACAAATCCTTTGTCGATTAAATCAAAATATTAAAGAAAAAGAAAAAATAGCTATTTTAAAAATTAAAACGAAATCTTAATAATAATACATTAATATACATTTTTTAAAAATATGACATCCATAAAGTATCAGCTGCAGCCAAATTTCTTGGATTTACAGCTTGTGAAATCAATTCTAATACATTTTGAGTAGCAACCCCAGTTCCTGAAGAAACATGACCCATAGTCATAACTCTTTTAATTATACTATCAACATTAGTCTTTATTACATCTCTAATTTGTTTATCTTGAGGTGATGGAATCAAATTTTTATTATTATCATGTTGTGATAACCATGATATAACTTCATCTCTTACAAATAATGTTAAATATTGTTCTAAATCACTTTCAGGTTCTAATAAAGCTCTTGCAATACATAATACATAAACAGATAAAACACCTTCTAAACAATCTTCACCAATTAATTTTTGAATATTTGGTGTTAATCTAAATGGAACTTGTTCTGCATTAACAAATACTGGTGATGGTTTATTTTGATAATTATCTAAAGTCATATTTCTATTTGGCATTTTACATGGTAACATATCAGAAGTCCAAACATTACCCGAACTTTTATTAACATGAATCTTTTGTGGTTGTCTTGCATTTACACACATCATATAAGTTGTAAAAATAAATGAAGCATATTGTGAAGTAAATTGTTTACGAAATAACCAAAAATCTTCAAAATTTGGATATAATTCAATAAAATAATTTTTTAAAACCGTTGATGGTACTAATAAAGTTTGAATTGCACTTAAAATTTCAACCCTTATACTACCCAAATCTGGTTTTGGTAATCTTTGATCATAAGCAGCTCTTAATTTTTCAACAGTATAAATAAATGGTTCATCCCTTGATTTACCATTTTTTTTACAAAAATCTTCATAGATTTTTTGTAATGTTATATCTTGTACATCATCATTAACAATTCTAATATGTGGTGATAATGGTACTGCAATAGGTAATGTAAATTGAATTTGACGACGACGAGTTTCAACTTTTCTTGAAATTGAATCATTAAAAATTCTAAATAATTGGAAAACATTCTCTTCACGACGACAATGTCTTGCAGCTGGGAATTGTACTGCAAATGTATGTAAACTACCATCGTGACCTCTAATTCTAATTCTTTTATAACATGCATTTGTACCTCTTGCTAAATCAATTGTTGATAAAAATCTTTCAATCTTTACAAAATGACTATTATTATCTTTATTTAATAAATATTGACCAGGTACTTCGATTTCTTCAAATTTTTGATGATGAAATTCTGATAAATGTGGACATAAATTCTCTAAATTAACTTCGGAAAATCTTCGATCTAATTTATCTTCTAATCGATCTCTCCATTTTCTTAATTTCATTATATAAGTTTCTAGATTTGGTTTTGAAAATACTAAATCTTTTTCAAATTCTGCACGAATTTGTTTTGGTAATACAGTTTCTGCAAATCTTGTTATATTAGCTTCAGTAACTGGTGGTAATTTTGCATCATCTTTTGGATTACCTAATCTATTTAAATATTGAACTCCATCATTTAATAATGCAACACCTAATCTATAAGCATCTTCATCTGCAGTACATTTAAATCTTTGATTAATTTGATCAACTAATGATTCTAATGATAAAGCTAATAAAGGATATGCAGTTTTTAAAATAGCCATAATTTCTTCAACATGTTCTAATGGCTGACGAACAGAATTTGGAACTTGAAATTCTGTTTCTTTTTCTTCTTCTTTTGCAGCAGCTTGACGAGCAAATTCGATTGCTTGACGTTGTTGAGCAGCAAAATCTTCTTTTGTTGTTCTTAATTGAAAATGTAAAGCTTGTGGATAACTTTTTGCAATTCGTACTAAAATTTGTTTTGCTAATTTAGCTTCTCTATGAGATAATGAAGTTAATAATTGTGGTATAAATGTAATCCAATACCAAACTGGAACTTCACCTCTAAAATTTTCAAATGCTTGTGCAAGAGTACCTGATGAATCATCTAAACTTATTAACCATAAAATTCTTGCTAATAGTTTTCTTGTTTTACCATTTTTATATAAACCAGCAGCTTGTAAATAACAACTTATTGCATTATTTGCATAAACCATATCATTTGGATTTTCTTTAAATCTACGATCATTAAACATACCCCATTCAGCCCAAGCTTTTGGTAAATTTAAATCAATTTGTACTGAAGTTGCAAATGCTTTATTTGCTTCATCTTTTTGATTTAATTTATTTGAAAACATACCTTTTAATGTGAAAAATTCAGCCTTTTGTTGAGTTGCAAAATAAACTAAATTTGTATTACTAATAACATCTAATCCAGTATTTAATTCATTTGAATTTTGATAATGACATTTAACTTGTTCTTTTAATTTTAAAAATGCTTCTTGAATCTCGATATTTGGTAATTGATAAATTCTTGTTAATTCTTTTATACAAACTTCTGGCATATTATGTTTTCTTGCAACATGAGCAAATCTATTGATAACCCATGCAATTTCATGGAATCCACGATATGCATATGAATTTGCATTACTACCATTACTTGATTGTTGTAAAACAGGTATAAATGGCATATAAACTTTATTAATAACTTGAAATGCATGTTGTCTCCATGTAACTAAATCATTCCAGATATTTATATCATCCCAAATATTTGGTAATCTTTCTCTCCAAACTTGTAAAACTCTTTTTAATTCTTGAGATTTTACATCAAGATTTTGTGCATTTGTTGTGACTAAACTTGCATAAACTTGACTAGCTTCCATAAATTCAACATATTGTTGAAATGTATGTAATAAAGGTATATGAGCATTATTAAATCTTTGAGGTAATCCATGCCATTTTCTCAAAGCTAATTGTATACCTTCATCACATAATTTTGATAAATCTTGTAATGATTCTTTTTCTTGACCAAATCCTTGTAAACATAAAAATGTTTCAAATACTTGACGACGTGGTGTTGGTACATCCATAACATTCTTAACTGTTTGATCTAAAGTTTCTCTATCATTATACCAATCAGCTACTCTCCAACCACATTCTAATAATAAATCAGAGAATCCTTCATGTCTTGCTAAATCAGTTAAAATATCCCAATGTTGTAATTTTTCAGAACAAAATATCCAATGATCTTCCCAAAGTGCATATTCTGATTCTCCATATGGTAATGCACCTGATCTAGCTTTGATTTGTGCACTTTCGTATAATTGCAATGCTTTATCCCAGAATCCAATTTGTTCATATGATAATGCACTAATAGTTTCGGCATATTTAGCTCTTCTTCTCCATAATCCATAAAACATATCATCTTCTCTTAATGTTGCATATAATTTAGCTAACGCATCTTGTGTAACTTCAAGTACATCAGCACTTGCATGTTGATCAATGATATTTTCTAATATATGAATACCTTGAGACCATGAATCAAAATTGGATGCAAGACATTCAATAGCCATAGGTGGTAATTGCATATCACATTTTGAAACACCTTCTAGTAAACATTGAATAACATTTGGTCTCATATCAATTTGACGAGTATGATAATCTTTAGATAATAAAATAACCATAAATCTTGTAAAATCTAAATGTTCGGATCTTGGAATTGATTTGAAAACTATTGGGAATATTGTTGACCAAGTTTTCATAATAGTTTCACTACTTTGATAAAACATATCAATTAATGGTTCTAAAACGTCACCAGCTTTAATATCAATTGATTCAAGAAATTCTGAATGTTTATTTAATAAAGTTTCAAGATCTTGATTCTCAGTTTCAATCCCATCTTTATTATAGGATAAAATTTCCAATGGAGCTAATTGATTTTCATTAATAAATTCAATATTTTTTTCAAAATTTATTGCACCAAATAATAATTGAGTAGCTTGGTTCAACCATGGATAATCAGCAAGGTATTCCCAATTTTGTTCTCTTATAACATAGTACAAACGTTTTGCAATATCTTTTTCTAAACTGTTATTTAAAATTGACATTAATTTTCTTCTAATTGAAACATCCACTGATCTTGTACCAACCATAAATGGTTGTTCCATACGAACAGTTAATTCAGTACAACTAAATGAATCATCTTCGAAAATATCAACAATTATTTGATAAAATTCTTTAGATAATGTAGGTTCTCCTCTAATTTCAAAAACCATCATTTTTGATAATATAGCTGCTTTTTCTTTTGTAGTTGGAAATAAATCTGTTCTTGAAAATACCCAATTTTTAACAATTTTAATAATTTTTTCTAAAGTATCTTTATCTAAACTACGTTCAATTAATTGAGCTAATAATGATAAAAAGATTCTTCTTTGATCACCTAGGTTGGATATCCTCATTGAACAAAGATTGAGTATTTTTTCTAATAATTTTGTTGTCATTTTAGCTTCATATTCATTTGAATTTTCTTTTGATGATGTTTGAGTACTTTGATGTGTAATTGTTATATGATCTTTACATAATTTACTAAAAGTTTTCATAATCAGTGGTAACAATGGATCTAATGTTGATGGTCTATAATTTGCTAAAGTCCATGATAATGTAACACCAGCAGCAACTGATGGCATATCACCTAAATCTTCAGAAACTGTAGTATTTAATAATGATATAAATTCTTTAACGTCATCTTCTTCATCTTCACCTTCCTCATCTGAATTTTCTTGATCATTTATAGCTTTTAATAAAGTACATAAAACTCGTTGTAAAACTTCTTGAATATCATGATTATCAGATTTAATACATTTTTCAAGTAATTTTTGTAAATATGATAAATTTGAAACAATCCATTCTGGTTTCTTCCATTCTAGAACGACACCTAAAACTTCTAATGCATTAAGACAGTAACCTAATAAATTACTTGAGTTTAAATCATTTGAAAGTAAGAATTTTTCAAAGAAACTTAATTTAACTGAAACTTCTGACCAATGTTGTGGACTTAATAAATCATATAAGATACCTAATGCCTTTTGACCTAATTCACTTTCAGAAGCTCTTTGAGGACTGATACAAACATATCTGATTAAAAATGTAACACATGCTTCTCTTTGACCAAATGGAATTGAATAATTTGGTGAAGTGGTAAAATCATTAGTTTCTTCTTTTTCTGGTTCATTAACGGCTTTTCTTTCCCAATATAATATCAATTCAGCTAATTCAATTGCCAATACTTGATTTTCAATAGCTGGATTTGCAAGTATAGTTAATTTACCCATAGCTGTAATTATATTTGATATAAAATGTTCTCTAGCAATGAAAAATAAATCTGGATGTTGAACAATGAATTGATAAACATTTAAAACTTGGGTAACATTGAAACCATCTTCTGATATGATACGACGTGGCCATTTTAACCAACTATCATCATCTTTCATTCTTTCTGACATTACTGGTGCTAATATATCTAATGCTTGTTTAACTAAATGTCTTGAATCAGTTTGATGAGTTCTTAACAATGCAACAAAAACTTGAGTAGCTAATTTACCTGGTGTTTCATATGCAGATATGAAATATGATGTTGTTACATAGGCAACTTGTTTGGTTATGTTATCTTCTAATTTGATATAATTCCAACTGAACTTGATAATATCTTTACGTAAATCACTGATTGATGAGGATGCAAGTTTCAATAATAATGCTGTAATTTCTAATAAAGCATATCGATAACTATCCATAGTTCCCGATGTACGATTTGTTATGATATCATTTGTTGATTGCCAAATATTTTCATCTAGTTTCTGTAACCATAACGGTTTTTCTTTAAAAAAAGATTCAACATTCCCATTGATTGATTCATAGATAAATATTGAACTAAATACCTTTTTTAAGAAAAATATTTTCGATTTCAAACATGGTGTATCCTTGCTGATAAACTCAATTGTGTTATTCAAATAAGTTTCACGTTTTTCCAAGTCCTTAGATGCTACAATATCATTGAATATGAAATCTTCAACATGGTTTGAAATTTTATGTTTTAATTTATATTGACGATCAACAACAGTAAACAATAAATTCTCTTCATTATTTCTTTTCAAAAAATCAACAACTAAAAGTTGTAATTTTTCTATAGCTTGATCGTTTTGAAAATGTGCTGCTGATATCACCGGTTTATCAGTAACTAATTGTTCAGTGATCTCAGATAATGTCAACAACAACTCCTTTTGACCATCAAACCATGATTTATCATGAGTATAAATTGCATCAACTAAATCCATCATATTTGCAAATTTAACAATTTTAATTTCAAAATCAGTTTCACTTTTCAAACTTTCTAAAAGAATTCCAATTTTTTCTTGAGCAGCTTTTCTTATACTCTCACACCCATCCATTCCTGCAATTGATGCTAACATATTACCTAATTTTCTATTTTTAAAATTATTAATTAAATATTCAATACAATTTTCTGAAAATCTATTTAAAAATTTAGAAACTGGTTTTCTAAATGGAGAATTTTGATGACGGTCTAAATGACCTTCTAAATATTGTAAAGTATTTATAATTTCTTCCATAAAAGTATAAGCTTTTGCAGGTAATAAATGAAATATATTTAAAATTGCCATTACAATTTGTACAGTATGATTATTTTCAAGATCTTGACCAGCAATTTGTCTTAAAGTGTTTATTTGAGCCCAAGCCATTAAATGATCTAATAATTTACGACCAATTTCAACTCTGAAATATGAAATTAACAATTCTAATAATCTTGCTAATGCTTCTAAACCTGAAACTGTTAATTTTTTATGATCTGATAAGTTCATCAACATTGGACGTAATCCATTTTGTAATAATTCTTTTGGTAATTTAGAATTTTCTTGTAAACTCGATGCTAATCCTTGATGTGCAGCATTTATAATTTCAGTTGATTTATTACATAAAGCTTTGAAAAAGACTCCTAAGATTCGAATTCTTGCTTCTGCTAATGTACCAAGGGAAAAATCCGGTTTTGTTAATGCTAATGATAATAATTTAATACAAACAACACGTAATTCAATCAATTGTTTTGATGTTCTATATTCATTCAAACGATGAACATTGGCTAATGATTCATCTTCAGCATCAACTAAAGCTAAAGCTTCGAGGAGTAATCTATTTAATTCTTCATTAAATGTCAAGAATGTATCTGGAAGTCCTAAACAAAATGTTATTGCATCAATATTACCAATTTGCATTGGAAATGGTAAAGCTCTCAAAGGTTTACCAAATATAGGTGTTAATAATAAATGTTTACAAGGGCCAATAATTGTTGCAATTGGAACATTTGTTGTTTCAGATAATGTTTTTAAACATTCTTGTGCAACTTCTCTAACCATTGGTGTTGGACTTGCTAAATCATAAACTAAAGCACCAACAAATGTTTGAAAAGGTTTTTCCATTACTGCTTCTTTTGTAACTTCAGTATTACATTTTTTCAACAAGTCTAAAACTAATTCTTTAGCTGATTCACGTACTTCAAATGGTGCTGTCTCTGGTGTATCTCTAAGGATGAAAAAAATAGAACGTGCTAATTCAAATTGTCTTTTATAAAACCAATTTGCTGGAATTCTTAAATCTTGAAACATGGTTTTAAGACCAAGAATACCACCTAGTTTTGAATGATAATATTCATTATAACAACAATGGGTAAATTTATAAAACATTGATCTGAAAACTGATGAATGTAATGCATTTTCATCGGATCCAAAAATTGTAACTGTAGTTTCATAAATTTTTTTAATTGAATCAATACCTTTCTTTCGAACATCTTTATCCCAGAAACTTAATGAATAATTTATTGCATTAAGAAAAACTGTTTCACTTATGTAGGCTTTACCTTCATTATCATTTACTGAAAAGTTTCGTTCTTTTTTATAACGTTCAACAACAGATGTGGATAAATTGAGTAACGTAAAGTGGGTTGTTAACCCATCAATTAATTCACTTGCTTCATCTTTCAATTCTGGAATGGATATGGAAAAGAATAATATTTCTAATAATTTTGAAAATAATTTCTGTTGACGATCTAACTTTTCCCCATCTTTGATATCCAGTGGTTGCAAATCAATTGTTAAATCATCAATTTTCTCTGCTTTCAAAAGCTCAACACTTTCTTGAGTGAATCTCAAATAATCTTTTGGTATTGGTGTTGTATTTATGAATAATTTTAGAATGTTTGATAAATAATTGAAAGCACTTATTCTATAATGAGTTTTTAGCCTTGGATCTTCAATTAATTTGATAGCTGATTCAACTCCAGGTGTTATTGAAACTGGTACTTCTCCATTTAATCCATGAATCTCAAATAAAGCTTTAATTTCTTGATCTAATTCAGATTGTGTAACTAATTTATTACAAGGTTTGAAATTTCTATGATTTCTACCACCTAATTTACCTAGGATTCTTATTGCTGTATGAGAATGTTGATGGTGATATGGGACTGGTTCTAAATGTTTCCATAAAGCATTCATTATATCATCAATTACAGGTTCAATCATTGGATCAAAATATTCAGCTGTTAAATTATCAACACATAATTCAAATGTACGTAAACCTTGACTAACCAATTCTTGTGAACCATTCAATGCATAAACTAATGGTCTAGTTAAATAATTCAAATGTGGAACTAAAACTGATAATCTAACAGGAACAGTTAAACATAATTCAACATAGATATCTCTTTCATATGGTCTTCTTGCATTTGCAATCATTTTATTTAGATTCTCTAATAAAACAGGTAATATCGGCATGATTTCTTTATATAAATTTTCAAATCTACCACCACTTATACTTCTGAATAAGATCCTGACTAGGTATGAGTACACAATTGGTTCTTCAGCTTTAGTACCAAGTTTTAATGATTCCAATATTATGTAATTCAAATGTGGTAATAAAACACTTTCATTAGTAGTTGGAAATAAGTTCACCGACATGAAACATAATTTAAACAATCGAATCAATATATTAGATTTTATTAAATCAGCTTTTCCTAATTGATCAAGATTCTTTCTCAAGAAGGATATTAATATACTTGAAAAATTAGCTGATGTAACTTCACTTGCTAAGAAAAATTGTGGTAAATGTAATAATGCAGCATTTTCCAACATTGAATCAAACATAAATGGTAATTCAGAACTAACAATTTCATTAAATGATGCCGGATCTATATGAATGAAGATAGTTGCAAAAATTTCCATTAAATCTTTCTCTTCTTTAGATGAAGTTATTGGTAAATTAGGTCCACCAGTTGAAAAATCAAATGCTTTTGGTGGTGGTTTAGGTTTTGAAACTGAAAAAAATCGAAGACAACTAATACCACCTTTAAATAATGCTCTTAAAATTTCAACTTCTTCAAAGGAAATCAATTTTGCTGAATCGTTCCATTTGTCATAATTAACTTGTTGTTGTTTAGTTGGATCTGTTGAAATAGGTTGAGGTGGAACTGGTGGATTACAATTTTTCAAACCAAATATAACCGATTTGAGAAACGTCATTAAAGTTCTGAAAAGATATCTTGCATCTTTTAAAACATCAGTATTGTTTGGGGTGGGAAGATTTGCAATTGGTGAATGTGAATTGATATTAAATACATCCAATTCTTCATTTTCTTCAACATCCATATCGACATCTTCAACAATCTCTTGTTTAGCAGTATATCTTTCAATAGCTTTTTTTGATTCCTTTTCTTTCGCTGCTTTCTTTCTTTCAAATTCATTATGTTTGGCTATGATAAAATCATGTTTTCTATTTAAACTTTCAAATCTTTTTGCATATGAATCTATAATTATTAAAAATAATTGTCTACCTTCTAATTTATTTGGTAATTTCATGATTTTTTCAACTAAATTTAATAATAATTTTGCACTCATAATTTGAACAGTTAATGCTAATGAATCATCTTTTAATAAATCACAGTATATATTTACAGTTGACCAAATTTGTGAAGGTGTTAATTCATTTCTAACATTATGTATGAAATCAGCCACTGTTGAATATGCTAATGGTCTTAAAGTTTCAAAACTTGTTAATCCATCACCAATTAAAATCTTTTCATTGAATAGTAATTCTAATTTAGGTATAAAATGAGATCTAAATGGTGTTGATAAGATATGTCTTGTAGCATGTAATAATTCTTTTCTTGCAACTGATAATTCTGCAGGACAATCTTGAAGTAAACGAAGTATGACATCGGGTACTTGATTACCTTCTTCTGGTTTTAAATATTGATTTGCATAACCTCTGATAAATACATATGCTAAGAAAGAGGCTGCTTTGACTTGACCTAAAATGAAATCACTATATGCTTGTCTATTTTTGATCTCTGGTGATATTGAGGTGACAAAATTTTCTTCAGTTTGTTCTCGATAATTCTTTTGTTGTTCAACTTGTAATTGTAAAATATGAATAATTTTTGGTAAGAAATTTGGTAATGAAGTTGAAACTAATTGTTTATAAGATGAATATAATGAAACCATGGTAATAGGACATTCAGCTAATGTTTTAAATGAATACATTGCTTTTTTCAATAGTTTTGGTTGTGATTCTTCAAATGGTGAATTATCTTCTTCTTCTTGTTGATCACCATTAAAGGTATCTTGTACTGTTTTATCCATATTATCATAAATTCGTTCTATTATATCAATAAATGGTTGTACTTTATCAGCAAGATTATTCTTATATGCCTTGTGTAGACTTGTTATAATTTTAGTACATAATACACCATTATCTTCATTTTCATCAACTAATATCTTGGTAAGTGCATCTAATATTTGTTCTGAAAATGGTTGAAATATATCATTCATAATTGATCGATGGATGATTTCAAGAATGGAATTTCTCAATTTATGTTCTGGTGAGGTTGTTATAAATGATATTGGAACTTCATCTAATTCTTTAATTAATATTGGTATTAAATTTTTAAGAAAATATTCATATTCTGTAGCCCCTGTGAATTGTTCTATTGTATCTAATAGTTCTGATAATATCGCGTGTTTGGTTTTATAATCATTCTCACTGTCATTGAGTCTAGATACAAAAGCATCTAGCTGTGATGTATATGACATGATCAATGGATAGATTACCAAATTTGTTTTGGTTGTAAAAAAAGTTGAAAAAAAAAAAACAGGATTTTGATTTTGAAAAAATTCGTTACTTGTCACGTGATGACGGTTTTGTGTAATCAAAGTTACCAAGATTGGGATACCTAGAGTCTTAGAAGCGAACTTAAGGTTTAACATTATTCAAATTTTCACTAATATACAAACTAATTACACTTTTTCACTCAATTGACTTTTTTTGAAATCTTTCCAATTTTCCAAAATTAAACTCATAAACACAATCAAATTGAAACTAAAAGCAGTCCAAGTCATTGCTTCTGCTCTTCCACCTTTTGAACCTTGAATCAAATTCAAGCTTGATGTTTCACTCATTGCAATTGATGTAGTAACAGCTTGTTGTTGTAACATAGCTCCTAACCCCCATAATAAAAAATTTATAAATGAAAAAGCCAAACAAATTTTATTTATTATCAATTTACCTGCTTTAATTGGTATCAAAATATAACATAAAATTAATAAACAAACCAATGTCATTGCAATACAACTTGCTAATACTCTTGGATGACATATATCACTAAATGATTTGGCTAAATTAATCAAATCCAATTTCGAATCTAATAATGATATTGCATAAGTTCCATTTAATTGATTATAAGTTGAACATGTTAATTCTGAATTTAAATTCAAACATATACCTAAATAACCAACTTTCACTGAGATATCTTGTAGATCATGGTTTGTTGAATTTGCATGTTGATAGATCGTTGACGTTGAATTAAATTGATATTTATATAAATAAACATTTGAATAATTTGACGAGGAATCAATACAACCTAATAGTAAAAAACTTAATAAAACTGCACTGATAAATTGAATGATAACACTGAATAGTAAAATTCCTTTAGTTAACAAAAACATCTTGTTAATTATTACATCTATTGAAGCAGGGAATCATCATAATTTATATTGTGCATACATTCTCAACTGAAACATTTATTCCCCTTAAAAAACTAAATTAGGAAATAAAATATGAAACACAGAAAAAATTTATATTCTAGATAAATCTATTTATAAATATAAATAAAACTCTAATTAATAAAAGAGTGATTATTATAAAAGAAAAAGGCATGATGATTTCATAAAATTTTTTCAACTTGAAATCTCCAATTATGGTTTTTACATCATTTTGTTTCCAATCTCCAAATTTATAATAATTATCCATCAATGCATCTTTTTCATACCATACATTTAATAACCATTTTTCAAAGACATCTAATTCATCTTGAGGTATATCATCAATATCATCAACTTGTGAATTACCTAATGGTATATCTTTTATTTTATACCCTTTTATATAATAATTTATTACAGGTGGTCCATAACCTTTTAAGTAAAACTCCTTCAATGAAAATTTTATTTCACCATACTCATCTTCTTTTAATCCTGAATATGCAGTAGTTATATCATAAACCATTTCAGCAGAATTTAACTTTTTTAAAGCAAGGAATAAACCTCGGATTCTAGGTAATAATACATGTTTCAAAGGTGGTAATCCTTTGGATGATACATATTCAGCTGATTTTTTTGTTGTTCTATCTGAGGGTACAGTACCTTCTGGAAATAGAATCAATTCAAAAGGCCAGATTTCTGATTTTTCCCCTTTTGGCCATTTCTTAATTTCATTTGAAGTGAGTAATTTAACATTATTAGCAGGACCTAATCCTCTTGCATTTGCATCTATTTCTAATAATTGATTGGTCAATATAACCTTATCTTTTTCCCATTTTCTTGATAAAAATAAAAATTTATAATTCTTCATACCATAACCTAACACGGGAATCTTTGATAAATCTTTTAAAATTATATAAACTGCGTTACTTAAGTTTGATGTATATGTTAGGAACCATAAAAATAACCAATCTGTATAAATTTGATGATTTGATATTAATATTGAATTTGGTGAAAATAATGTATGAACATTTTTAGAATCATCAATGAAAAATTGTTGATGATTTGGAACTGATTTCAAATCTATAGTAATTGCAAGTTGACATGGATTTATAATTGAACTTATGAATACTAATAATTGTACAAAATGTGTTTTTGTTATATTGATTAATAATTGTAATGTTGATGGTTGATTTTTGAAGAAAAAGATTGATACAATTTGGGTGTATACAATTGATAAACAACCAAGAATGAATAATGAGATCACAATTGCAGTTCTTATAACGACTACTGGTAATAGATGTCTAAAACTCATGAGTCGTTGTTGTAATCAATGGTAATAATTTTGTACACAATCGAAAAAATAAATTAAATCCGTGTGAGATTTAATCATTCATCCCAACAATTTTTAACAAGTTGGGGCTTAATGATCACATAATAAGAAATTGGTTCAAACTTTATAGTTGACTTGGTGAACCTATAACTTGACTCAGTGAATACACAAGTTTAATATTTAAACTTTTCCAAACAAAGATGTATTAAGTTTGAGTTATAATTCTCTTATCTAAATTTAAATGAACATGTATCATATATTAAAAAATAATTAAAAAAAGACAAACGTTTGTAATATTTGACATTATTTTGTATAAACTCCTCCCCACTTTTAATTTTTTATACGGATAGATCTGGAGAATTTTGTAAAAAATTTTCTAGATTCCTTCTGCTCATTTTTGGACTCAATAATTTTAGATACAATATTTTAAAATACATTGCAATATGAATGATCATACTTTGTTTTAGTGGACTTCAATTTCCTATTGAAAAAGGAATTTTCAAATTGTTAAGCGTTATTACAAATTTAAACTCATAACCACAGAATAATCGCCCCTCTACTGCAGTGTTTTATTTGTAAGTGTCTCAAAAGCAGTTTTAGTCCAGAACCAAGATTTTAATCAAACACTCGAAAAAGAAATCAAAATTAAACCATATCAATAACTTTGATAGTTTAATTGTGGGGAAGATTTAAATAGATTAGAAATATACGGCACGAATAAATCAAGGTAAGACAAACGATATAATATCTATTATCTCCACAATTTAATAATCTTATATTCAAGACTGATTTTCTATTGTTACATTAATTAAACTTTATCAAAGCTCATAATAGATTCATGTATATAGATGAAGTATTTTATGAAATGTAACTCGAGACAATATGTAGTATGATGTGTAATTTCGTGTATGTAGGAATGAAAATATTATATACAGAAAAACTTATTCGGATGAATTATACAAGATTTGAATTTCTGTTGATTCCTTGGCAAATCCTTCAATCTGGCATTAAATCCGATTTAGTCTAAGCTATGGCTTTTGCAGTACGCTTACTACATTAGTTGCCAAGTTTGAATTGATCAAATCAAATAGAGCTCATCTCAGATCGTATATGATTTGAGACAAGTTTCTTCTTCGGCAAAAGCTACAAAATTCAATCCTGTATATAGTAAAAACCGTTATGAACATTGAGGCAAATTCCGAAATGTAATCGATGTGCATTGAAATATTTTTTAACTAAGTTCGTGTTATTATGTCATAATAATAGTTATTTCGTAGATATGTTCGCTAGTGAGCCAAATCAAATCTTAATCAAGACAACAATAAAGTTCTCAATTTTAAATCCGAACAACTAAGTATAGATCAAAATTCTACCTCGTAAATGAATCATATTGAGAAGAATTAAAAGTCACGAAGATATAATTTTTTTTTTTGCAATATTATTGGCGTTTAAATTTTAAATTGCTGCTGATGAATTGGTAGCATTTCTATTTTATTTTTTATGTCCATCTCTACCTTATTGCAAGAAAATATTTTACTAATACTTTTGCAACCTTACCGTATAACCAGTACATAATTTGAAGATTGCTATTGATGCATCTGCTTTGACTACCATTTATATTGCTGATGAGAGTATAACTTATCTTGATAAGTGAAATAATCTCTACAATCTCAAAGGATAAATATAGCAGTCGCTTCTTAACAATACAACAAGAATGTTTAATTTGTAAAAAAGATTTTAAAAAATTAATAAGTAATGTTTATAACTTTACTACTTTAAGTATATGATGCGGCAAAAACATACATAGTACAAAAGACTATGTTAGATTATTCTTTGATTGGCTACGTCATTATACTTAGATTTATTTTTGTTATTAACTAAAAAATTTGATAAATTTGACTTAAGAATCCTGCGACGTTGCTTAAATAATTTTTTTTTCTTCCAAATTAATTCAATTGTATCCACCATATCATCTCTTTGTAAGTTATATTTTTAATTTAACCTATTTTGCTACTTTTGTGATTACTTTCTTATTAAAAATTTTTTTATTAAGTTCTGTATATTACAATACTTTGGGGAAATTCACATCTTAATTTATAAATAAAGACATTTTCCTGATTTCAAAATCTGCCAATTTAATTTTTGTTTATTTCTTGACAATTCTTGGGTTCTTTTCACAACAAAATTCATTAAAACTGTTCCTAATTAGTCAATAGGGCATTCATTATCAAAAATACTCAAAAATACTCAAAAATGATCATAATTGATAAAATCAAGTCAAGAACAAATACCTTTGGACTCAGAGGAAAACCTTTAAAGATCGCTATCGCAGGTATAGCCACAACTGGGTTTTCACTTTTTGGATATGACCAAGGACTTATGAGTGGTATCATCTCAGCAGATCAGTTTATTCTGTATTTTCCTCCAGCAGAAGGTGATTCAGTTATTCAAGGTGCTATAACATCTTGTTAGTATGTTTTATTTTATTCCCGCGCAATTATTTTGCAATCATTTTTTTGCGTGCAACGAGCTCAATATTCAAATACTAACATTTTTATAGTGAAATTGGTTGTTTCTTTGGTGCATTATTTGCTTTATTTTACGGTGATAAAACAGGTAGAAGACCATTAGTTGTTTGTGGTTCATTAATTATTATTATTGGTACAATTATTTCAGTCACAGCTATTAAACCATATTGGCAAACAGGTCAATTTGTTATTGGAAGAGTTATAACTGGTATTGGTAATGGTTTGAATACAGCTACTATCCCAATTTGGCAATCAGAAGTTTCAAGAGCTGAAAATAGAGGTAGATTAGTCAATATGGAAGGTGCAGTTGTTGCTATTGGTACTTTTATTGCATACTGGATCGATTTCGGTTTATCATACGTTAACAATTCTGCTTCATGGAGAGTTCCAGTTGCTATTCAAATTGTTTTTGCTGCTATCTTATTCTTTGGTATTTTAGAATTACCAGAATCACCAAGATGGTTGATTGCTCATGATAGAAAAGCTGAAGCTTATGAAATTTTAGCTGCATTGAATGATTGTGAACCAGATGATGATCAAATTGTTGCTGAAGCTAGTGTTATTGTTGATGCTGTCAATAGATTCTCCAAATTACAAACTGGTTTCAGTGATTTATTCACTCATGGCAAAACTCAACATTTCCAAAGAATGATTGTAGGTTCATCAACACAATTTTTCCAACAATTCACTGGTTGTAATGCTGCTATTTATTACTCGACTGTTTTATTTCATCAAACTATTTTCAATGGTACTAAATATAGATTGTCATTAATTTTGGGTGGTGTCTTCGCTACCATTTATGCATTATCAACAATTCCATCATTTTTCTTAATTGATACATTAGGTAGAAGAAAATTATTTTTAATTGGTGCTTCTGGTCAAGGTGTTGCCTTCTTGATTTCATTTGCTTGTTTAGTTCATTCTACTGAAGAAAATGCTAAAGGTGCTGCTGTTGGTATTTTCTTATTCATTGTTTTCTTTGCATTTACCATCTTACCATTACCATGGATCTACCCACCTGAAATCAATCCATTAAGAACTAGAACTGCTGCTGCTGCTGTCTCAACTTGTACAAATTGGTTGTGTAATTTTGCTGTTGTTATGTTCACGCCAGTTTTTATTGCTAAATCAGATTGGGGATGTTACTTGTTCTTTGCTTGTATAAATTTTTGCTGGATTCCAATAATCTATTTCTTTTATCCAGAAACAGCAAATCGTACATTGGAAGAGATTGATATCATTTTTGCTAAAGCTCATGTTGAAAAACGTCAACCATGGAGAGTTGCAGCTACTTTACCAAAATTATCAATGCAAGACGTCGAAGATCAATCAAAAGAACTTGGATTATATGAGGAAGACTTTGAAAAAGACAACTTTGAAACTAAAGAAGATATTTCAGATTCATCAAGTAATGCAGGTAATGGTGTTTTTGAAAAACCAGAAGAAACTGAAAACAAACCAGCTGATGTTTAAGCTATTATATACATATAGAATAATTTAATTTAATAATAATACCTTGTAATAGAATAGTTTTAATCTTGTAGATTGGACAATTTTAGTTTGTAGTTACTCTATAATCACTCACTTGGTAGCAGTTTGTAGAAAATAAAATATTTTGGTATTAATTTTTCGCAACCAAAAAAATTTCAAATAAGTTACAATTCAAAAAAGTCTGCACAATTGATGTTTAATTTTGATGACTGTATCGGTATATTTCTGAAAAAAAATTTTAAACATTGAAGAATGGAAATTGATTCACATAAGAAAACGATTTGCTCAGGCTTAAGAATTTTGATCAAAATTATTTTTCTTTTTTTTTGTACTTGCAGGTAAAATCCGTAAATTAACCAGTTTTTACAAATAATTAGCGCAAAGTGCCATTTCAAACAATTAGGAAAGTATACAAAAACAATCTTAGACTAACGGATTCAGATCAAAAGAGTAGCAGTTTAAAAGGGATCTCTAACTAATTCATTTAGATTAAAAAAATCATCAATTCATGTCATTTTTCACGGTGAAGTGTCATCATTAAGTACATCAAACACCGAGTCATAAAAGAATAAATCAATAAGTTTATTAGCATACAACATCGTCCTCAGTTAGACCTTCATAAAATGTCATTACAATGCTTGACTAACTTATTTGAATATTAATTATTTGTTGCAAATTCTCTAGACTACTAAAAACAACTTAAGTGCCACAATACACGAGGCCTAGAGTATTATACCATAATAGTTATCCAATTTTGTTGTTTATTAAAATTTCATGTTTTTAATAGGTTTCAATTAACTTAAAAGCATCTGAAATGAATAAACTCAACGAGAATTGAACATAGGTACCATCTCCGGTCTTTTCACAACTGGTTTTCACTTTTTGGATATGACCAAGGACTTATGAGTGGTATCATCTCAGCAGATCAGTTTATTCTGTATTTTCCTCCAGCAGAAGGTGATTCAGTTATTCAAGGTGCTATAACATCTTGTTAGTATGTTTTATTTTATTCCCGCGCAATTATTTTGCAATCATTTTTTTGCGTGCAACGAGCTCAATATTCAAATACTAACATTTTTATAGTGAAATTGGTTGTTTCTTTGGTGCATTATTTGCTTTATTTTACGGTGATAAAACAGGTAGAAGACCATTAGTTGTTTGTGGTTCATTAATTATTATTATTGGTACAATTATTTCAGTCACAGCTATCAAACCATATTGGCAAACAGGTCAATTTGTTGGTGGTAGAGTTATAATAGAAGGCATCACAATTTGGCATCCAGAAGTTTCAAGAGCTGAAATTAAAGGTAGATTAATTAATATAGAAGGTGCAGTTGTTACTATTAATGTTTTTGTTGTATTGATTCAGTCTGATTAAAATCCTCAGTTAGATAAGTCCAATAAGATACAAATTGATACTTTCTAAAATTGTTACAAGATGAAGCTATTATAATATCACCTTGTAATTTATTATTGTAAATATGAGCTATACCAGGTAAACGATCAATACACGTTATATTTGTAGATTTTTGCGACCAAAAATTGATTTATTTATATGTTACTTATTTAAATGAGTTCAATTCGATTTTGTGAATTACAAAGAATAAAAGAGATAGAATAGTGCTTAAATTGTACCAAATTTCTTGTGCTTTAAAACCCTTTCATACCTGGATGTGTCTGGTTTTAATTCTTAATTGAAGTTTGATATATTAGTCTTGTTACATCAAATATAGAATTTATGCAGGGATGAATCAATAAGTTCAATCGAAACTATAAAAATCTTGATACATTTTCAACAAACATTGTATTTCAATGCTTGGCTAATTTATTATCAACATTTTTCTTGGTTGCAAATTTTCTTGACTACGGAAAAAATAATAAGAAATAAAGCCCCACCATTTGTGAGACATGGAGTATTACATCATATTAGCTATTTGACTCCACCATCCATAAATTCTACAAACTTCCAACTCGAAGTATAAATAGATGTCAGATTCTTATTTTTAAAGCATCAAATATGGGAACATTCAATTTTTTAACAAAAAGAACATCAACCTTTGGCTTAAGAGGAAAAGCTCTAAGAAGAGCCATCACATTTACATCAGTCATCGGATTCAGCTTATTTGGTTACGATCAAGGATTATTAAGTGGTTTGATTAGTGCTCCACAAATTAATTATGAGTTTCCAGCAACTACACATGATAATACAATTAAAGGGGCAGTGGTAGCTTCGTATGAACTTGGTTGTTTTTTTGGTGCATTATTTGCATTAGTCAAAGGTGAAAAAACAGGTAGAAGACCATTAATTGTCGTTGGAAGTATATTAATCATCATTGGTGCTGTTATATCAACAACTCCATTTAGACCTCATTGGCCATTAGGACATTTTGTTGTTGGAAGAGTTATAACTGGGATCGGTAATGGGTTAAATACTGCTACTATTCCAGTTTGGCAATCTGAAATGTCCAAAGCTGAGAATAGAGGATTATTAGTTAATTTAGAAGGTGCATTTATTGCAATTGGTACATTTATTGCGTATTGGGTTGATTTTGGATTTTCATATATAGATACATCAGTTCAATGGAGATTTCCAGTTGCATTTCAAAATTTTTTTGCCATAATTTTATTGATTGGTATTTTAGGATTACCTGAATCTCCAAGATGGTTAATCAAGCATAAAAGAAATGATGAAGCAAGATTTTTATTAGCCGCTTTGAAGAATGTAAGTGAAGATGATAATGTTGTTTTAGCTGAAGAATCATTAATAGTTGATACTGTTAATAGGTTTAATAAACTTCACGCAAGTGTTAAAGATCTATTCACTCATGGCAAAACTCAACATTTCCAAAGAATGATTTTAGGCTCATCAACACAATTCTTTCAACAATTCACTGGATGTAATGCAGCTATTTATTATTCAACATTATTGTTTTATCAAAGTATATTTAATGAAGATGAAAGTAAATGGAGATTATCATTAATTTTAGGTGGTGTTTTTTCTACAATTTATGCATTATCAACAATTCCATCATTTTTTTTAATTGATACGTTAGGAAGAAGAAAATTATTTTTAATAGGTGCTACTGGTCAAGGAGTATCTTTTTTTATAACATTTGCATGTTTAATAAATGATACTGAAGAAAATGCAAAAGGTGCAGCTGTTGGTATTTTCTTATTTATTGTATTTTTTGCATTTACAATATTACCATTACCTTGGGTTTATCCACCTGAGATTAATCCATTAAGAACTAGAACTTATGCTGCTGCTGCTTCTACTTGTACAAATTGGTTATGTAACTTTGCTGTTGTTATGTTAACACCACCTTTTATTGCTGCATCAAAATGGGGATGTTATTTATTCTTTTCAATCATAAATTTCCTTTTTGTTCCAATAATCTTTATGTTTTATCCAGAAACCAAAAATAGAAAGCTCGAAGAATTGGATATCATATTTGCAACTGCTTATTTTGAAAAGAAACGTCCATGGAAAGTTGCTCATTCAATGCCTTATTTATCACATGAAGAAATAGCAGAAAAATCAAAAGAGTTAGGTTTGGATGAAAATATATCTGATTCTGAAGATCAAATTGAATCAAAAGCTAGTTCCGAATCAAAAAGTATGTAACTGTATAGTACTTTGAAATTTAAATTTTTTTTTAATTGTAATTGTCAATATTGATAATCTAATCTGATTAATACAAGAACATTATTGAGCTAGGAACTACAAATCAATTAAACTGAGACTCATAGTAATTATTGCAGAAATTATGAAATTGGTAGTATTTACTTTTCGTATAAAAAATATAGTTGTGAAATATTGGTATTGTCTAGAATTTTCTAAATGTCAGATTGGTTATGAATAGCTTTATAGAGGTTGTTAGGCATCATCTTGGCATTATCAAATTTGGGTTTTTTTGGGGATTAGAGCTGGTTATTTGAAAATGAAATTATGATCTCAAAAAAGCCTATAAAAGCTTTTAAAGCGTTAAGTCTAGAATGTTTGACATTTGAGGTGAGTGTAAATACGACTTAATGTAGAAAACTATTTTAGATTTTAGTTAACTAATAATCGTATCATCTCATGAATATCCTTTTATGCTCTGCACAAAACCCAAAATCAAAGACTTATTGCATTCGAAATTTTCTCATTTATCATAAATGCAAAGAACTCAAAATGCAACAAAATATTTGTATCAATAATCAACTCAATTGACAGAAATGGCATCAAAAGCTACAAAATCAAGATGCATATTCTGCAAAAATTAATATTTGATCATCAGATCTGTTGTATTAATTCTTTTAATAGGAAAAGATAATAGATTACTCACTAGAGGAAATTAAAATATATGTATAAGGAAACAAGATTTGGTTAAAATAGAATTTTGCTAGTTATCTTTGTTTTTTGACACTCGTCATGCCATCAAGAAGGTCTTAAAAATTTAGTCCAGATCCAGTTTCAAGATCTACTGCTTCAATATTTCAGAACAATTTTTCTATAAATTCTGTAACTAATGAATGTGTAAAGGAATAATTTAAATTAAATTCAAATTAGAATACATTAGCTGCTGGTTTACTGCAAGATGTGTTAATGAAAATAAATAATAATTAAATACTATTTTTTATGTGGGTTAATTATTAAGAAATAAGGTTATCCTGTATATAAGACAACCCTTTAAAAAAAACTATAAATAGAGACAAAATTTCCTCAGAAAAAATTAAAGGAATTAAAGAAATTTTTCAATTCTATGTTTGATGTATCAAATTCCAAAAACTTGAAGAAAGTATTTTATTATTGTAATTTTTTGGAAATTCAATCAATTTACAATATTGATTACCTCCTTTTAGAATTAGCAGATAATCAAATCTGTGATTCATTAGGATCAATTAAGAGAAATCTTTGATATGTTATTAATTATGTATCAAATGTTTCTTACCGACATATTTTTAGGATATTTAAGTATGAACTAATTATTTTAGTTTATATTTAAATAAGTTTAAAAATATTACAATCATTGATCATAGTATATACTTTTTGGCTCTTTATCGTGTAAAATTTTTTTGTGCAATTATACCTTAATTGGATAATCAATAATTATAATTAAAATTAATTAAGGCTGAGTTTGTGGGGCTAAATGAAAAAAAAAAACTATAAATATGGTGAAATTTTCTTAATTTACATTTTGTCAATTTTTTGCAAACATGATTCTTGTATACGATTTTTTTGAGTGTTGTAATAATGAACAAACGAAACTTTGAAATTTTTCGGGTATTTGTAGAATAAAGGAGGTAAGCCAATATCGAGTCAACTGATTGAGTTTATTCAATAAGTTTGGAGATCTTTCTGATCTATTAATTTTCAAGATTCATCAAATGAACAAATTTGTGATTTTTGAAAACTTTTAAAGAAAATATTTGATATAGAAATGTATCAACTGTTTTTTAACTACATATTTTTAAAGTATTCAAGTATTAATTGAACTCAATTTAATATTTGAAGAATTTTAAAATTACATAATCGTAACTAAAATCAACTCCTTTGAATTAATTTATGCATATTCATTTTGTGTAAAATTACTATATCTAGTTCATCGAAAATTCATATGTACAAATTATAAACCCTTTTAAAATTTGACAAAATCTCTAAAGTGTAAGTTATTTAATAAGAAATTTCCAAAAATCACAAAATACCCACTTTCATGCAATTATTTTGATTTCAGAAGCTTTAATACATGTAAACAATAAAAACTAAGCAATTATTCATTATATAGAGCAATATCTATTGCATTATCGATTGTATTTTCATAACAAAGCAACTCAAATTTCTCAAGATCTATTCTATTGATTTCATCCAAACATAAAAAAACTGAAATATTATCAAACTCGAAATTGGAATTTTATCAAAATTCGGTAAAAAACCAGCATTGATCGAAAATTATCAAAAATTACAAGAAGCCAAATGTTTGGTAGTCAATTTTGATTTTTAAAACTTTATTTGGATCGTGGTCGTTATTGGTTTTACAGAGATTAAAGAAGTTAAAGAACTGTACTCCAGAGTTCAAGTTTTAGAAAATTATCAAGAAAAATCATAAGTTTGTTCGTAAACATGAGCATTTATTCATTCTATAAAACATTACATAATTCATTGTCAACTGTATCACTTCTTCAAGTAAAGTAATTATTATCAGTATCTAAATCCAAACTTTCATCATTACCACCATAATCCCAATATAATTTAAAACTTTCAGGACTTATTAAATTACAATCAAGATAATTTCCAATATGAGACTCTCTTATTCTATTTAATAATTCCTTTGAACAATATTTATAAATCTCAACATCTTCTAAATTAGGTTTAACCCTTTGTTGATGAATCACTGGTTTTATAGTTTTATAATCAAATTGAGATTGATAAAGTTTCATATCATCATCATTAACAGTAAACATTGTTGATTTTGTAGAAATTGAACTTTTCTCAGATTCAGTTTCTTCTTCCAATCCATCAAGTTTCATTTCTGAGTCTTTTTTCCTATACAATTTTCTCAGTTCAAAAGGACTATAATCAAATCTTGTATTATTATCATTTGGAAAATATCTTGAATTTGAATTCATATTGAATTGAAATAAATCTGTAAATGATTGATATTTCTTAGGTACATAACATTCATTAAACCATTTTTCATTTGAATCTGGATATGGTTCTAATTTTGAATTTGGAGTTTGTATATTTGTGTCAAATCTTGCATCATTTAAATATCTTTCATTAAACCAATGAGTATAACTTCTTTTTTGATCGAAATTTTCCACTGATAAATCATTATGTAAAGCAAAATCATTTTGTAATTCCCAAAGTTTTGGTTCATCTTTGGAATAAATGTAATTACCCAAGAATAAATTTATAGCTTCTTGTCTAATTGAATCCATAAATGAATTTGAATATATACGTTTAATACTATTCAACATATCTCTTGTATGTGAAGACCATTGATTTATTCTTCTATATGAATCCATTGTATTCACCAAATTAGAACCACCATATTGAATTGCAATTGTATCACCATGATCATGAAATATTTCTGTCAAAATATTAATTAAATCAGAATCATAATCTAGATTACTATTTGCAATTATTCCAAGACTTTGTAATTGTTGTGTTAAAGCTTCTTTACAAATGATAAATTGTGCAGCATTAGTTCTATCTAAACAATCAATACAATTTGTTCGTATAATACCTTTTTGTATTTTTGTTGATTCTAAATTATGACCATTATGAAAGAAATGGATTTGTTCAATTGATGATTTTGCAATTTTTTGTAATGGACCAATTACATCTAAATTTTTTTTTGAATGTTTAGACATGTCAAAATTGAATAATTGTAATTTATCTTTGATAGGAAGAAATTGGTTTAGGTATGTTATACAATTTGTATAATGTACATTCAACTTTGATTCTCTAGGTTGTTTCTCCTTTTGTTTAATCAAGTTTAGTATTATTATTGGTGATCCAAATCGATAAAACAAATTATTAAAATGTAATGCTGAACTTTGATAAAATGGATCAGGTAAATTAATTTGAATTGGTGGTTTTGGTAATTTATTCATATCTTGAGTCCAAAATAATGGAATTGAACCTCTATGTTGAACAAAACTTGTATATCTTGAATTATTGAAAAATCCATGTTTTGAATCGTGAAATGATGAAGTTAACATATCACTTACAATTTGTTCAGTTTCAATTTCATTAGCTACATTACCTTTATCATTAACACCACGTTTTAAAAATCTTGCACCAGCAAAATAATGTGATCTTCTTGCTATAATTGTAATATAAAATTTTCTACCATAAATTGAGATATTAGCTTGATCTATAAATCCATGAATTATAGGTTGAAACCATTCATAAGTTGCAATTTCATTTTCAAGTATTGGTTTTAATAATAAATTATTCCAAACAAATCTTTCATTATGATCAAATCTACTAAATAAATCATTTTGAATTGGTATTTTCCCAAATTGCATTTTATAAGCTTTTAATTTATGTCTCATAAAATTTGTTTGTAAGGTATTTGTTATATCATATGAATAACTAAAATAAAATGTTTTACCTAAATCCATATATTTAAATATTGATAATAATCTTTCTTCATCACTATATTTTTCAGGTCTTTTATAAGTGGTACCTAATGGAATAAGTTTCGTTTCATCAATGTGATAAATAAAATGTCCACCTAAAATTGCAACTTGTGAACATTTTGTAATTAAACATAGATAATAATCTTTTGTAAATTTAATGAATCCTAACAAACCAAATCCTTGAGCTAATTTATGAATCCCACCATCAATTGTATCATTTAAACTATTTAACAATTCAATCATATCCTTTCTTGTATAAAAGAAATTTTTATCTTCAATAATACTATCCAAATCTTTATTAATTTCAATAATTCTAAACAAACTTTCATTTGAATTACTACCAACAATATACATTGTAGAAACAGAATTATAAATTGTGAATCGTTGAAGGGTCACCCTCTTATTCTCAAATTCATGATTGACTTGATAACTTTCTTCAGAGTCAATATCACTAGATACAGACATAAATCATTGACAGATCTCGCGAATAAATTTTTTTTTTAGTTTTCACTAGTTTATGATAAAGACCTTACGAGTCATGTCTTCTACTTCACTTAATAATATCCATTCAGAATGGACTGCATCCAAAGTTAGAAACACATTCTTAAACTATTTCAATAATGATAAAAAGCATACATTTGTTCCATCGTCATCGGTTGTTCCTCATAATGATCCTACTTTATTATTTGCCAATGCAGGTATGAATCAATACAAACCAATCTTTTTAGGAACAGTTGATCCTTCATCTGATTTTGCCAATCTTAAATCAGCTGCCAATTCACAGAAATGTATTAGAGCTGGTGGGAAACATAATGATTTAGATGATGTTGGTAAAGATAGTTATCATCATACATTTTTTGAAATGCTTGGTAATTGGTCATTTGGTGATTATTTTAAAAAGGAAGCAATTGATTATAGTTGGGAATTATTAGTTGAACGTTTTGGTTTACAAAAAGATAGATTATATGTTACTTATTTTGGAGGTGATGAAAAACAAAATTTAAAACCAGATTTAGAAGCTAAACAATTTTGGTTAAATGTAGGTGTTGATGAAGATCATATTCTACCAGGGGATGTAAAAGATAATTTCTGGGAAATGGGAGATCAAGGTCCTTGTGGTCCATGTTCAGAAATTCATTATGATAGAATTGGTGGTAGAAATGCAAAACATTTAGTTAATATGGATGATCCAAATGTTTTAGAAATTTGGAATATTGTTTTTATTCAATATAATAGAGAAGCTGATGGTTCATTAAAATCATTACCAAATAAACATATTGATACAGGAATGGGATTTGAAAGATTAGTTTCAATTTTACAAAATAAATCATCAAATTATGATACTGATGTATTTACACCAATTTTTGAAAAAATTAGAGAAATTACTGGTGTTAGACCATATACTGGTAAATTTGGTGAAGAAGATAAAGATGGTATTGATACTGCTTATAGAGTTATTGCTGATCATGTTAGAACATTAACTTTTGCAATTTGTGATGGTGGTGTACCAAATAATGAAGGTAGAGGATACGTTTTAAGAAGAATTTTAAGAAGAGGTTCAAGATATGTTCGTAAATATATGAATTATCCAATCGGTTCATTCTTTCAACAATTGGTTGATGTTGTTATAAAACAAAATGAAGAAATTTTTCCAGAATTAATTAAATCAGTTGATGATTTAAAAGAAATTTTAAATGAAGAAGAAATTTCATTTGCAAAAACTTTGGATCGTGGTGAAAAATTATTTGAACAATATGCTATAATTGCTTCCAAAACTCCTGAACAAACTTTAAGTGGGAAAGATGTATGGAGATTATATGATACTTATGGATTCCCAGTTGATTTAACAAGATTAATGGCTGAAGAAGCAGGTTTAAAAATTGATGATTTAGCATTTGAAAAAGCTAAAAATGAATCAAGAGAAGCTTCAAAAGGTGGTGCAAAGAAACAAATTGATTTAGTTAAATTAGATGTTCATTCATTATCTGATTTAGAATCAAAAAATGTTACCAAAACTAATGATGAATTTAAATATGGTTTTGAAAATATTAAAGCAAAAATCTTAGCCATATATAATGGTGAATTTGTTGATTCAATTGAAGATGATAAACAATATGGTATTATTTTAGATAAAACTCCATTTTATGCTGAACAAGGTGGTCAAGAATTTGATACTGGTAAATTAGTAATTGATGGAAAAACTGAATTTAATGTTGAAAATGTTCAAGTTTATGGTGGTTATGTATTACATACTGGGTATCTTGTTGAAGGAAAATTTAAAGTTGGTGATGAAATTATTGCAACTTATGATGAATTAAGAAGATGGCCAATTAGAAATAATCATACTGGTACTCATATTTTAAATTTTGCATTAAGAGAAACTTTAGGTAATGGAGTTGATCAAAAAGGTTCATTGGTTGCACCAGAAAAATTAAGATTTGATTTTAGTCATAAACAAGGTTTAACTACTAAAGAATTAGAAAATGTTGAAAAATTATCAAATCAATATATTAAAGATAATAAAATTATTTATTATAAAGATGTTGAATTAGCAAAAGCAAAAGAAATTAATGGTTTAAGAGCAGTATTTGGTGAAACATATCCTGATCCAGTTAGAGTTGTATCAATTGGTACCCCAGTTGAAGAATTATTACAAGATCCAAAGAATCCAAAATGGCATGAAATTTCAATTGAATTTTGTGGTGGTACTCATGTTGTCAAAACTAATGAAATTAAAGATTTAGTTATTATTGAAGAATCTGGTATTGCAAAAGGTATAAGAAGAATTGTTGCAGTTACAGGTCATGATGCAAAAAGAGTTCAAGAAATTGCAAATGATTTTGAAAAAGAAATTATTAAAGTTGAGCAATTACCATTTGGACCAGAAAAAGAATCTGCTACTAAACAATTAAATTCAAATCTTAATAAATTATCAATTTCTGTTTTAGATAAACAAAAATTAACTGATAAGTTTTCAAAATTGGATAAATCAATTAGAGAAAGATCAAAAGCTTTACAAAAAGAAGAAAGTAAAAAAGTTTTAGATGTTGTTAAAAATTGGTTAGAATCAAATGAAAGTAATTATCTTGTTTCATTTATTGATATTAATGCAAATGTTAAAGCTATTTTGGAAGCTGTAAATTATATTAAAAAGCAAGATAAATCAAAATCAATTTATTTATTAACTGGTAATGATAAAGTTGCTCATGGATGTTATATATCAGACGATGCAATTGCTAAAGGTATTGATGTAAATCAATTAGGTAAAGCAGTTACTGATCAAATTGGTGGTAAAGCTGGTGGTAAAGGTAATACTGTTCAAGGAACTGGTGATAAACCAGAAAATGTGAATAAAGCTATTGAAGAAGTTACTAAATTATTGAAAGAAAAATTATAGTCATCATCTACATATAATACATTATTTAATTGCATTTAATCTCTCATGAAACCAATATTGATAAAACGTCAGACATAAAAATGATCTTTCAATCATCATTACAAAAAATTGGATATGTCATTAAAATTAGTTCTATAATATCACACGTAATGCAATGGTTGGAATCAAGATTCTTATATAATAAATTCGCGATTACTTATTTTTACAAGTTAGAAAGCTTTTCATTCGGATTATTTATTGTTCTTAATAAAAGCTTTATAAGTAAAGATAGAACGTAAATGTTTATACTCGAATAATGATATCTCACTATCAAAAAAGGATGTATGACCTTTTGTCTCACATCGAATCTATATTCTGTTGAACGATATTCAGTGAGTGACTAGTATAGTTGTTTTTCACACTACAGATTGTCAAATCAACAATTGATGGAATTTTAATATTTATCACAATTGGTTAATTTAAGCGAGTTCAACCGTCTACAACTAAAGTTTTTATACAAACAAACTACGATCGAGAATGAATAAAGGATCTGATTTGTTTAATAAGGAGAATACGATTTCAAATCAACTAAAATCAACGTTAATCTTAAACTATTTCTAAAAAGCAATTTATTAGTTTTGAGGATAATTGATTATAACATCACCACCAAATTCATGAGATATAGTTTCAAGATCGTATTTTATAAACTTATGTGCTTCATTTCTAGTTACTTTCTCATTTTCAACTCCAAGTAAGAATCTTTTATGTTCTTCTTCAATTTTCAAAGACTCTTCGTAGTAAAACATTTTTGGTGTTACTCCGTATAAATTTATCAATTCATGTAATGTATTAAATGACCTGAACGTCGTTAAACAACCTTTTGCCTTGCTTAATCTATATATACCAATACCCGAGCCTCTACTAAACAAAGCAATAACTCTTAATAACAACAGGGCAGCAATTGGTTTCAAAATAGGATCCATTAAACAGATTGTGAATCTTGTTTTAACCAAGTAATTTAAAATTAATTCAATAATTTCTAAAGGTAATTGACGTAATTGAATTATAAGATTTTGAAGATTGTCACTCATGATATAAATCAAATTTGATGAATTGAATTTTATAGTTGAGAAATTCAAAATTGATTTAATACGATATCGTCTAGAAAAACGTTTGAATTTTATTAATTTGTGCTACCACTTATGCTTAAATAGAATTTACTCCTTTTCATTTAAGCTGAATTATAAAGATTCTTATTTATGACTATTATTTCTTTGATACTTTGAAAGTTTTATCAAGATGATCTCTTGCACCAATCTCAACTCTTTTTTATTAATTTTAATAAACTCCTCAACATATGAAGTATTAATATTGCCATGATTATGAACCAATTTGACTTTTATCTGGAATTAAAAGAGAAAGCGGATTCTTCAAGAAAATTTATAATCTAAATAATCTACTTGCATTATTTTGAGTTACTTGACCCGAATCAGCAAATTTGGGTAAAAACCTCAACATTAAACTAACAATTTTAATAAATACAGATATTGCAAAACATATCAGAATCAAAAAATTATATTTATTCATCTATTTACATTAAATTTTTTAATTGCATCTAATCTTTTATTTAAACCAATTTCAGCAGATTTAGATAAAACACCCAACATTAAATTAACTGATCTTTCTGAATCATCATTACAAGGAATTGGATAAGTAATTAAACTTGGTTCCATATCAGTATCACATAAAGCAATAGTTGGAATATTTCTACTTAAACATTCTTTTATACAAACTTTATTATCAACAGGATTTAATAAAACAACTAAATCAGGTAAAACAGAATTTTTTTCATTTTTTAAAGTTCCAATATAATTATCTTCCATATCAATTTGTATTATACCATTTTTAATTTGTTTTGAAAATTCTTTATAATTTGTTATAGTACCAGGAATCCATTTCTTTGAAACATAATAACTTTTTGATCTTTTACTTGCTTTAATTAAACCATCTTTAATTGACCAATTTTTATGAGTACCAACAAATAATATAATTCCACCTTTTTCACTTATACCTTCAATAACATTTGAAGCTAATTTTAATTCTTCAATAGTTTGATTTAAATCAATTATATGAATACCATCATATTCACCATAAATAAAAGGTTGATTACTTGGTCTAAAATTAGTTGTAGAATTACCAAGATGACAACCAGAAGCTAATAAATTTGCAATTGTTAATGAATTTGATTGTGGTGGTTGATTTATGTTTCTTTTTGGATTATATACATCTTTTAATTTAGAACCTAAAGTACCATTAATTCTTGCATTATTCATATGTCTAACATATAATTCATATTGAGAATATTCTTTATAATCAGGAGTTGGTTTTAAATTTGGAAATTCCAATTGATTTTTAGATTTTATTGAATTGGTGGATTCATTTTTTACTTCTTGATTCTTTAACCATGATCTTTTTTCAATAATTGTTGAAGGTAATGATAAATTTTTAATTATAAATTCTTTCAATTCTTCATCTAATTGTTTTACTTTATCTTGGTTTAATTGAGATAATTGTTGATTTAAATCAATTAATCTATTTTTCATTAAAGAAAGTGGTGTTTGATTTAATGTATCTATTTTATTTGTTATTTCATTTGTTAATTCTCTAAGTTGTTTTGATTTATGGATTTGTTCTTCTTCTTTTGCCAATGCATCAGCAATAGCTTTTTCTCTTAATTCCCTTTGGGATAATGCATCTGGTGTCTCCTTGGGTATTGAATAGAACCTTATAAAGTTCCTATTAGATTTAGAAATCAATCTTAACATATTGAAAAATTTTTAAGATTTTTTCTTCACACGACGGAAATTTATGCTATTATATTATAATGCAGAATTAACATTTGAACAATTTATTGAATATATTAGTAATGAACCAAAGGGGTATATCTTGGTGTCTGATGAGAAGTTGTATAATGAAAAGATTCAATTAACAACTCGTTCAATGAGGTGTATGAGTAATTTACAAAATTTTAAATTGATTCTAATAGAGACTTGGAATGAAATTTATGAATTTATAAAAAATATCAATGAATCTATAGTTGTTGGAATTTATGGAATCTTTAAGAGGTTCATAGAAGATGGAATGAATAATAATTTTGGTTTTATTCAATATCATGAATTTTGTGGTTATGAATTAAATAAATTATTTCATAAATTATTTAAAAAAAATGATATAAGATTTGTAGTTAATGATTCAATTGGGAATAATGAATTAAATGAACCTTTAATATTTGATTTTAATATTCCAAATATTAGAAAAGATATAACCATGTATGAATCGAAATTTCATATTAAATTAAAAATATTATTTAACAAATGGTTTGAATTGATTCAGTAAAATTTTTATATTTTATATTTATTAAAATGATTATAATTACAAGTTAAATTAATCTCTTTTGATTTCTTCTATTTGTTCTTCTTCATCATCTTCATCTTCACCTTCACCAGCTGCAGCTTTTAAATCATCTGGATTCATATTTTTCATCATTTCTGCAAAATCTAAACCACCAGCACCACCAGCACCAGCACCACCCATCATTGAAGCAAGATCTGGCATACCACCCATACCACCCATACCTGGCATACCTGGCATACCACCCATACCTGGCATACCACCAGCACCACCAGCACCACCTAACATTTGTGAGAAATCCATATTACCAGGACCATCTAAATTATCATCCTTAACTTCATCTTGTTCATCTTCATCTACCCATTTATTAAAATCAGTACGAATATAATGTAATTTAACTTTATCTTTAGTTAATCTTGGCCAAAATTCTTCTTTTAATTCTTCTTTTCTAAGAATTATAAAAATATGTGAACCACTTGATGTATTAATTTTTGATTTTTCTGGATTAATTTTATCAAAAAATTCAATTTTTAAATGGTATTTTTGATCATTTGAAATTGCATTAAATTCTAAATATTCTGGTTTTAAATCAATTTTTAAATCTTTTGGATCTAAGATCTCAATTGTTAAATAGATAACATTTTTTTCAGCATCAGTGGTTGATGAACGTTGAGCCCATAAAACAGTTGGTGTAGCAGTCATTTTTAATAGTTGTTGGATCGTTATAATATTTTTTTTTCCTTTATAAATTTATGCACTACGAAAAAAAAAATAGAAGTATATTCTCGAAACTTCGATTTGACATTATGTATTAGATTCAATCTGAATTTGAATCTTGTTCGTCTATCAATTGTAAGTATTCATAATAGAAGGCAATGATTTGTAAATGTGAATCAAACAAGATTTGTTCATTTACACCATGTGCATGAGCTTCAACTGATGTTGTTAATCCTGGTCTATATCTATAAATATCCTTTGTTAAATTCCAATAATATTTTGTATCGGTGTTTCCCGTAGCTATACCTGGAGCAACTATAACTGTTTTATTATAATATGGGGAATTCATGTCAAATGCCAATTGTTCATAAACGTGTCTAATATTACCAGAAAATAATTCCCATTTTTTACCAATAGTTGGAGTTATAGGTGCTGGTTCAAGTTGAGATTGTTTTTTAATTGTAAAATAACCATTTTTGGTTGGTGGTTTAATTTCTTCATCTTCTAATATTATACCTAAATCATATTTATCAGCAATTACCAAAACTTGATCTAAATCTTTTTGTAAAATTTCTTCAACTGATGATTCAATTGCAATTCTATGATTGATTAAAAATTCACTATATTCAGGTAAAGCATTTGATTTTATTCCACCATGAATTAAATCTATTGCTTGAGTAGTACTAATTAAATATTTACTTAATAACAGTTTTTCATTTAAATAATCTCTTGCAATTTTATTTGAAATTGATGAATAATCACTATTTAAAATTGCATGTTTTAAATATTTTGGTAAAGTTGAAGAATATTTTGCAATACATTGATATTCATGAAATGTTGGATTTTTAGGTGAGAAAATTGATTCAAATGGTTCATCTTCAATTAAAGAAATTAATTTTGATATAATTCCAATTGATGTATGTGGGGGTGGAACTGAAGAATGTCCACCAGGAGTATTTAAACCAATTATTATATCACTTGAACCTTTTTCTCCAGTACCTGGTAATGCTAATAATACATCATTTTCAAATGCAATACTTTGACCACCTTCATCAATAATAATATAAAATGAATCATTACCATATTTTGATATCAAATGTTGACTAATAAAATTTGCACCTCTTTCACCACCTAATTCTTCATCAAATCCAAATGCATAAATGATAGTTCTTTTAGGTTTAAAACCTTGTTGATATAATAATTCTGCACTTTCTAATAAACCAATTAATAAATTTTTACAATCAGCAGATCCTCTACCCCATAATTTGTTTCCATCATATTTTCCTTCATAAGGTGGATAAGTCCATTGATTCAAGGTTGAAGATTGAATTGGAACTACATCTTGATGTGCAGTTAATAAAATTGGTTTTAAATCAGTTGAACCTTCCCATGTAATGATTAACCCCCATTCATTAACTGTTTCAACTTTAAAATTTGACCATATTAAAGGAAATGTTTGTTTAAGATATTTATGAAATGGTTTAAATTTATTTTCCCAATATTTTGGATCTTCATCAACCAAAGGATCTTCATCATATACATCAGTTAGAATTTGAACTGCACCTGATAATTTCTTAGCTGATTGATTACGGAATTGTTCATCATTGATAATTTTTAAAACAGTTGAATTATTATCAATAAATGATTTTGGGTACTTATAATCATATTGAGTACATAATGATTCAAATGTATAAGTAGGTAAAGAGACGGTTGATGATTGAACTAGATTAAATGTGATGAATCCAAGTATAACCAATACAATTGTATACTTGGTTAGCTTTCTATGATGATTTGTTGATATTTGCTTTTCCATAATGTGGCTTTTAATCAATTTTCGTAAAATAATTCTACACAACCATGATAATGAAACGATTTACTTTACAATTGATTATCTTAGATATATCAATACATAATTGTTAGAGTTAGAGGTTGAAATGGGGTATCACGTGTTTTCAAATCAGTTACGTAATTGATAAGAATAACAAATTAATAGTGAGTCGTGTGATGGATGGATGGATGATTGTAGTATCATTTGAAAGATACAACATCAATTCATCATCATCAAATACCTCAGTATCATAATCAATCAATTTAATATATCACCATTGGTTCAAATTTGTTGTTCTGTAATTGATTCAATTTTCTCCACAAGTTTTTTTCTTTAGCAATTTATTATCAATTTAATCAATTAATATGTCATTATGTTATCTAATTTACCATTAGAAATACAAATTAAACTATTACATTTAATACCACATTCAAATCTTAAATATTGCAATTCACATTTTTACTTGTTATATAATGATTTATTTTATCATAAAATTATTCATGAATTTGGTGAAGATACTTTAATTGTTATATTAAAAGTTTTACCATGGTTAATACCTTATATAAAATCATTAGATTGTTTTAGATTACAAAATAGATTAATTATATCAAAAAGATTAAATTTAAAATTTGAATCTATAAAAAATCCATTCAATGTTCAATTTATTAAGGATTCATGGAAATATATTTATTCAATACTCAAAAATAAACGATTATTTGCAGAATATTCAGATTATAAAATCGATGAACCAATAAATTATATATATAATCATTTTGTTGAAATTAATCGTACTTATTTATTAAGTTATAAAAAAACTATATGGTTAACCCCTGGGAAATATAATTTAAATATTGGGTTAGCAGTTAAATATGGTCATGGATTAGGTACAACAAAATTTGAAATTAAATACAACCACCAAAATGATGAAAAAAAAATTAATTTTTATCCACCAACTAATATAAATGATATTTTACCAAAGAATCAATTTTGTTTTTTAAAAATTGGTGAATTTGAGATTCTAAAAGATGAGACACCAAATTTAAGTCAAAAATTGAAAAAAGTTGATATTATAATGGAAGAAATTGGTTTATATTTAAAAAGTGGGTTTAGAATTTATTTTATTGATATTTCACAACCAAGTTTATTATTTAATGAATATGATCTATTATATTATACTTTAAAAGAAACAAATTATATTTATTTTATTAATATTTTTTTAAAAAATTTATACAAGGCATTAAATTTCATTCAAAATGGTGGATGTCCTGATAATTCAAGTATATCATGTGCTCCTGGTAAATATGGTTATGGAAATCCTTTTGATTTATATAAAGATTATGAAAAACTGTATTTAAAAGAACCAATAAAGGACACCACCAAAATTCCACAAGAATTTATTTATGATGATTTAAAATTAAATGAATATTCAAATTTTTATTTTAATACAAAATTTAAACGATTTTTTAAATTTACAACAATTTATCAACAACGTCAATTTATTAATAGATTTGGTGATTATCAAATAGATTGGAATCTGGATGATGGGGATAATGTATATGATGAAAAAAGGTGTTTATATGATAAAGAAGGTTTAAAATGGAAAATACCAATAATAGGGGAGTTATAGTAATATATATATATTCATAATTTCATCTATGAGAATCCTGGATCTATATTAGAATCAAGAGTTGTTGTATTTTGTGAATTTAAAGCAGCAGCAGCAGCAGCAGCAGTAACATCATTTGAATGATTTTGTTGTGGTTGAGTAAAATGATGTTGATGTGGATGATGATGAGTACTTGCTTCAATAGCAGCAATGACATCAGGTTGATCTAATGGATTATGATGATGATGTTGAAGATTACGATGATGTAAATGATGTTGAATATTAATTGGTTGTTGAGTTGTTGGTAAATTATGTAAAGTTAATAAATCAGAATAATTAGGTTGTTGAGCTTGTTGTGCTTGTACAGCAGCTTGTTGAGCAACAACTTGATGATGATGATGATCAAAAGTTTGAATTTCAGATATTTCACTTTTTCTCATTTTATTTATAGGTTTTTGAACTAAAGTTCTTGCTGATTTTTGCTTTTTTTTCTTATTTGATGGATCTGGTGGATGATTATGTTGAGGATTAATCATTCTTAAAATCCACATTTCTGTTGATTCAGAATTTGAATCATTTGTAATTTTTTTAACATCTTTTTCATTTGGATATAAATTTGCAACTAATCTAAAAGCACATTTATTTCTTTTTGTATAAGCAATTCTTTGTCTCTTTTGTGGATCTTTAACTGTTGTTCTAAATGATCCAGATCTTTCACATTGAAAATAAACAGCTTTTGGTTTTGATGAATTTATAACTATTCTACAATTTTCTTCTGGACCTAATTCATTTTTAACATAATTAACTAATGATTTTTTATCATTAAAAGTTTTTATAATTTCATTTTCAATAAATCTTGATCTTAAATCTTCACTAGATTCATATTCATCATCGGATTGTCCTTCATTTGAGGGTATAGAAGGTTGAGGTGGCTGTTGTTGTTGTTGTTGTTGTTGTTGTTGGAATTGTATTTGAGCTTGTTGTTGAGCTCTTACTTGAGCTTGTTGTAATTCTCTTTGTTGTTGTTGTTGTTGATATTGATGTAATTGTTGTTGTTGGTGTTGTAATTCTTGTTGTTGTAATTGTTGTTGTCTTCTTTGTAATTCTGCTCTATGTTGCAATTCTGCAGAATATGCATAAGGATGGTGAGATTGATCATAATCTTGAGTATTTGAAGTTGTTAAATAATTAACAGCAGCAGCAGCAACTTGTGGATCATAAACATCATCCGTGGTTGGCGGTGGGTTTGTTGATCGTTCATTTGAAGTTGATGGCATTATTAAATCGTTTGGCTGTTAAATTGAATGTAAACAAATATCCTGCAGAAAGAACAAAGGTTATAAAATGAATATTTTGTATACACTTCTAAAAAATTCGATGTTGATAATAAGATACACCCAAACATCAATATAGTGTACCATTTACAATTTTACCAATCGATTATCAATGTCTTTATCAAATCAATCATTTGTTCACTACTTAAATCAAATACAATTAAAACAAAATGATTCTGAATTACATTGGTATATCTCACAAGTGATTATACCAGATATTCCGCAAATTATAGAAACATTAACCATTTGTTTAAACTTATTAATTTATAATTCACCACAACAACCAAATTTAAAACAACACATTGAAAAAGGTCCACTGATTAAATTACCAGTATCTTCTTCAAAACTGGAACTACTAAAAGGTATAATAGTAAGAGATGGTCCTTGTATCACATCATTAAATATATCTATCAATGAATCAAGTATAAATAAATATATTTCAAAATTATCATTAAAAAATCCAATTATACTTGATCAAATTATAATATGTCAAGATTCAATCGAAAATTCAATTAGTCTTCTCAATAAGTTATTCCATGATTATAATGAATCAAATTGTAATCATCATAATTTTTTAATTGATATTTTTAAAAATTTATTAATTAATATTCAAACAAGTAAAAATAATTTACAATTACCAACAGATCCAAATTTAGTATTTCCAATACATATCACAGACTCAAAAAGTTTTGAACCAAATTTACCACAAAATATAACATTAGATTTTTATATAAGTCAAGCTGAAATATGTTTAGATTTAAAAAATTTACATAAAATTAATGAAAAACCATGGAATGAAATTGATACTAATGGGAAATCATATGTTGATAAATTAAGAGATGAAATGAAATTATCTAATTCATCTCAACCATTAAATATAAACAATTTTGAAAAACGATTGGAGGAGAAAATTGATGAAGAAAAGAATAATGGATTTTTTAATAATGTATTACAACTGTTACGTCATAAATATAATCCAATGGATTATATTACAAGATGTATAACGTATAATAACATGGTTGTTATGATAAATTCCAAAATTGAAGTTAGTTCAGAAGATCCAATCTTGGTTAGTTGTTTTACAAAATTAGATTCAATTGATTATTTAATTTCTGAATATTTAAATAATATTAATCACTTGTTGAATTAGGAAACACCCAAAGAAGAAGTTATATACGCCGCACTTCCCCAATGTCATAATTTTTTTTTTTTCTTCTGTTTCTATTGCGTCAAAACTTTTAAATAGTGGTTATCATACAATAGGGTATGAATTTATGTTTTTAAGTAAAACTATCAAATTATCTAGATTTTATAACACCAGCATCCTTTTCAATATGACTAAAGATTTTAAAGTTTTAGCTGATAATGATTCAATTGAAAAACCAATTAATGATGATCGAAATTATCGTTTTATCAAATTAAATTCAAATGATTTAACAGTTTTATTAATTAATGATTCAACTACTGATAAATCTGCTGCTTCTTTAGATGTCAATGTTGGATCTTTTACTGATAAACAATATCAAATTCCAGGTTTAGCACATTTTTGTGAACATTTATTATTTATGGGAACTTCTAAATATCCTCAAGAAAATGATTATCAAAGTTATTTATCAAAACATTCTGGTTCAAGTAATGCATATACTTCTAGTGAACATACAAATTATTATTTTCAAATTAATTCAGATTATTTAGAAGGTGCATTGGATCGATTTTCACAATTTTTCATTAATCCATTATTTAATCAAAATTGTCAAGATCGTGAAATTAAAGCTGTTGATTCTGAAAATAAAAAAAATTTACAAAATGATGATTGGAGATTTTATCAATTAGACAAATCAACAAGTAATTCAAATCATCCATATAATGGATTTTCAACTGGGAATTATAAAACTTTACATATAGATCCTGAATCCAAAGGTATAAATGTTAGAGATACTTTATTAGAATTTTATAAAAATCATTATAGTTCAAATTTAATGAGTTTAGTAATATTAGGTAGAGAAAATCTTGATCTTTTAACAAAATTAGCTATCGAAAAATTTTCAAATGTACCAAATTCAAATTTTGATTTACCAAAATATAAAGAATTAATTTATACAAATGAACAATTAAAAAAAATTACAAAAGCTAAACCTGTTAAAGATAATCATTCCATGGAATTAAGTTTTATGATTCCTGATGATTTAGAATCTCAATGGGATACAAAACCACAATCATATTATTCTCATTTATTAGGTCATGAATCAAAAGGTTCAATTGTTTATTATTTAAAACAATTAGGTTGGGTTACTGAATTATCTTCTGGTATGATGAAAGTTTGTCAAGGTAATTCATTATTTATAATTGAATTAAATTTAACACCAAAAGGTTTTGAATCTTGGTCAAAAATTATTGAAATTATTTTTAATTATTTAAGTTTATTAAATGAACCAAAAAAATGGATTTATGATGAAATTCAAGAAATGTCATTAATAAATTTTAAATTTAGACAAAAGACTGATTCTTCATCAACAGTTTCTAAATTTTCAAATATTTTATATAAATTTGATAGATTTATTCCAAGTGAAAATTTATTAAATCATAGTGTATTGAGAAAATTTGACCCAGAGGGAATTAAAAAATTTGGTAAATATTTAAATTGTGATAATTTTAGAATTTTTTTAGTTTCACAATCATTTGAAACCCTACCAAAAATTGAAAAATGGTATGGAACTGAATACGATCATGAAGATATCCCTGAGGAACTACTCTCAAAATTAAGGAATATTTCCTCTAATCAGTTTCCAGAATTACATTATCCAAATCCAAATGAATTTATTCCAACAAATTTTGAAATCACCAAATCCAAAGTTGATTTACCACAGATTTCACCTTATTTAATTGAGCATAATAATAAACTAAATGTATGGTATAAACAAGATGATACATTTGAAATCCCAAAGGGTACAATTGAATTTGTTTTCCATATACCAAATTCAAATTATAATGTTAAAAGTAATACAATTTCCTTGTTGATATCAGAATTATTAAATGATGAATTAAATGAAATTACATATCAAGCTTCATTAGTTGGATTAAAAGTTTCAATTAATTGTTGGAGAGATGGATTTGCAATTAAATGTTCTGGTTATAATCATAAATTATCAATTTTATTAGAACAAGTTTTAAATAAATTTTTAAAATTTAAACCAAATGAATCAAGATTTGATTCAATTAAATTTAAATTAAGTAGAGAATTTAAAAATTTTTCATATTATTCTCCATACCAACAAATTGGTAATTATTTTTTACAATTGGTTAATGACAAGGTGTACACTTATGAAGAAAAATTGGAAATATTAAATGAGTTAACCTTTGATGAAGTTGAAAAATTCAATAAAGAATTATTTAAAAAAGGTTTATTTGGTGAAGTTTTAATTCATGGAAATTTTGATGAAATTTCTGCTAATAATATTAAAAAAATTATCAACAAATCTATTGAACCAATTCCATCATTTATGGAGAAATATGATGAAACAAAATTTCATTTACAAAATTATATCTTAAAGGATAAATTAACAAGATTTGAAATGATTTTAAAAGATAGAGAAAATTTAAATTCATGTATTGAATATTATATTGAAGTCAGTCCTGAATTTAATTTGAAGTCAAGAGTATTGACTGATTTATTTGCAACTATAATTAGAGAACCATGTTTTGATCAATTAAGAACAAAAGAACAATTAGGTTATGTTGTTTTTTCAAGTTCAAAAATTGGTCGTACATCAATTGGATTTAGAATTTTGATTCAATCTGAAAAATCAACAAATTATTTAGAATCTAGAATTGATGAGTTTTTTAAACAATTTGATAACTATGTAGTTCATGAATTATCAAATGATGATTTTATAAAGTTTAAAATCTCATTAAAAAATCAAAAATTACAAAAATTAAAACATTTGAATGAAGAAACAAATAGAATTTGGAATTGTATTATAGATGGTTATTATGATTTTGAAACTAGACAAAGACAAGTTGATCAATTAGAATCTATAACAAAAATTGAATTTATTGAATTTTGTAAATCTTTAAATTCAAAAAATAAACTTGTATTAAATTTAAATTCACAAAAGGTAAAACAAATTAAACCTTTAAATGGTGTTTTATATGATTCAGTTGAATCATTTCATACTTCACATGAATTAGGCGGGTTTCCAAAACCAGTTAATCCATTAAATAAATTTATATATGATTCTTCACATCTTTAATAGACACACATACTAAATTTTTTTTTTCTATTATCAACAAAATTATTATGTCTCTAGAATTAGATAAAGTTAAAGATGTATATTTTCATAAATTATTCCAACCAAGATCCAATGCTTCCGAACCAATCAAACCAAAAGTATTGTTACTAGACAAAGTTACAACATCAATCATATCAATGTCATATACTCAATCACAATTATTATCAAATGATATAATTTTAATTGAATTAATTGAAAATTATAATTCATTATCAATAATGAAACATTTAAATTGTATTGTATTTATAAGTTCTAAATCAATAAACTACCTAGTTTCAGAATTGACTTCACCACATTTTGGTTTTTATGATATTTTTTTCAATAATTCAATAACTAAAAATCAAATTGAATTATTAGCTGAAAGTGATAAATTTGAAGTTGTTGATAAATTAATAGAATTATATCAAGATTATCTAATATTAAATCAAAATTTATATCAAATTCAATCCACCCCAAATTCAATTAATCCTTATCTTGAAGATAGTTTAAAAATTACAAGTTTATTATTATCATTAAAAAAAAATCCAATAATTAAATATGAATCAAATTCAAATGATTTAAAAAGATTAGGTTCAGAGATTTTATTTAATATAAATTCAAATTCAAATAATAATTTATTTGATGATTTAAATTTATATAATGATGTTCCACCAATTTTATTATTATTAGATAGAAAAAATGATCCAATTACTCCATTAATTACTCCATGGACTTATCAATCTATGATTCATGAATTTTTAAAAATTGATAAAAATATGGTAACCATTGAAGATCAACAAATTATTTTATCAGAAGATGATACTTTTTATAAAGAATGTATGTATTTAAATTATGGTGATTTAACTGATAAATTTCAAAAATATGTTGAAAAATATAAACAAGAAACAAATCAATCACAAATTACAAAAACTTCAAATCTTGAAGAATTAAAAAAAATTTTAATTAAATTTCCTGAATTTAAAAAATTTTCAACAAATATTTTAAATCATTTAAATATTATATCTGAAATTGATTCACAACTAAATTTACAAAAATTATGGGACCTTGGTGAATTACAACAAACTATCGCTTGTGATTTGGATTCTCAACAAAATTTAAAAGATCGTTTGGTTTCCGTACTCAAGGATGATTCAATTTCGTTACCAAATAAAATTAAGCTCTTATTATTATATTCAATTAGATTCAATATTGATCAAAATTTATATTCAATTCTTTTAGAATCATCACCAAATGATTCACAAATCCTTTTATTAAATAAATTTAAAAGTTTATTTAATTTATCAAATTTAACAAATATTCAAAAGCAACAACAACAACAAGGTTTAACTAATTTATTTGCAAATAAAAAAATTAACATATCAAATTTATTTAAAAATAATCAACAACAACAACAAGATAATATTTATTTACAATATACTCCAAGATTAAATGAAATTATAAATAAATTAATTGATCCACAATTGGAAAGTTCAATAAATTTAACTTCATTAATACCTGAAAAAGTAAAACAAAAATATGGTACAACCACTGAAAAAATTCAAGATATTATAATTTATATGAAAGGTGGTTTAACTTATGAAGAATTAAGATTAATTTATGAAATTTCAAATTCAAATAAAAAAATTAATTTAATTATTGGTTCAGATGAAATGTTGAACAGTGAAATTTGGTTAAATAAATTATACGAAAAAGTTAATAATACAGAATAATATATTTATTATGGAGCATATTTACCAAATTTTTCTTCCCATGATATAATTTGATTTGTTAAATTTTCCATAATTTTTAAATTTTCATTAAATAAATTAATTTCTAATGTTTTAAACAATTGTGATTTTGATTCTAATTCATCTTGTAATTCAATTTGTGATCTACCTAAAAATTCTAAAATTGCACTTGTTCTTTTTCGAAGTTCATATATTGATGATTTTTCATTTACAAATCTTGGTTTTGAATTTTGTTTAATTACTGTTTCTTTATCTAATATACTACTTGAATCTGATTGATTATTATTATTAAGTTTCTTTTTTTTATTCTTCTTTTTAACTTTTGTAGTAGTTGTTGTTGTTGTTGATGTAATTTCATTATCATTTTCTTCACTTAGTTCATCTTTTTTAATTTCATCATCAGATTCATTTCTACTACGTTTTAAAGTTTCTTCATGGATTTGTATTCCTGATTCTTTTGCACTTTCTCTTAATGCTTTTTGTAATTGTTCATCATAATCTTCATTAAGAGAATGATGTCTTCGTTCTTTTCTTTCCTTTTTAACTACTTTTTCTTTTCGTCTTGGTTTTGTCATTTGTGTAGTTCCATAATTTTCTTCATCAAACATTTCAATTTTTTTACGTTTATCATTAACTGGTTTATATAATGTTCTTTTACTATATTGATCATTTTTAACAATAATATGTAATTCTGGTTTACATAATTCACACCAATATTTATCAGGAACATCATCATTTTCATATAAACCAACACAATAACCATGTTGCCATACATGACATTTATCACATTGAATAAATAAACCTTGATCAATTTCAATTTTAAATTCTTTTTTTAATAATGTTGCTAAATGTGGATTTATTGATGATTGCTGTAGTTCATCATTAAGACAAATACATCTTGTAATTTCATCTTCTTCATTGATTAATTCATCTTCTTCTTCTCCATTGTTTAATTCTTCTTCTTCTTCTTTGAATTGTTGTGGATTTGTTGTTGTATCTGGTTGAAATGAATGTTGAGATTGTGATTCTGTTTGTGAATGTTCTATTACATCTTCATCTTCGGGTGTTTGATTGGAATCTATATTGAATGATCTTCTACCTGATCTACGTGACATTTGAATTGAAGGGGAAAAATAGATAAATTGATTAAAATTCAAAAGAATTAAATTTGGTAAGTGGTTATGTAAGTGATTATGTAAGAGGTTTGACAATTTTTGTTACATTGAAATGATTCCCAACAAATTAAGGAAAGTCATGAGATGAAATAAATAAAATGGTAACTGTTCATCAATTGATAAAAGAATGACAATTAAGTCAGTGACTGATTGACTTACTATGGCATGTTTACAATTACAATCCAAAAAATGACTATTGATTGATTGATCGCATTTATTATTTACTAGTAGATGTGATTCAGTTTCATATTATCCCATTTTTGATTGATTCAAGTCTTTTAATTGATTTCGATGTAGTTGATTTAAAGATATTTCTTGAATTATTGAGGTATATAATGAAATTTAAAGAAACAATATTTTTTTTCTTCTTTACTATCCAAGAATTTTGTTTTCATTAAAGTGTGATAACTTTCTATTATGTTGTTAGTAGTTATGAATTGAAAATCCAAATTGCTTTTGTATATATGTGAAAATTTGTTTTTGAAGATGTTAAGTCAGACGAGTTTAGCATGATTTATTTCAGACTAATTCAATTCATTTTCAAATGTATGAATAAGAGTCTGAAATATTTGAAAAGTAAACGTATGATTATTGTTTTTGACAAAGAAGTCTTAGCAATAATTAGACAAAGGCATGGAAGAATATATGAGTGATTAGACTCGGATGAAAGTATTGAATAATTAATTATATGATATTTATCATCGAGTTTACTGATTATATATTCTACATGTCCAATTTACAATAGTTTTCACTTGAGTAAAAGTTGAAATTACTACTAATTGGATGGAGATGTTCTTGTTTGAATCATCACTTTAAGCTTTTAAGTCTAATGATAAATCATTTTTTGTAGTTTAGTTTTATGTTGAAAGATTCAGATTATCAAAAGATTCGTGAAACATAATTCTCATTATTTATCATTGTTTAAAGATCAAAATGACCATGAAATGAAGAGGTTTATAAAGTATAACGAAATTTTGTATATTTAATTCATCATGTTTTAACAAATCAGCGAATTGAATTTTACTTTTGTGTAAGTTTATCGCAATTTTTAGTTGTTTTCTAGAAATCGAAGCTGAGGAAAAAAATACTTCAGTCTAGGTTTTTGGGGGATTATTTCACTCAATTGTATGTTTATGAATGAGTATCCAACTAATTAAAGATTGTGAAAAAATGAGAAAAGAAACATCTTCCCATTTGTATCCTTTTTTTTTCAACGTTTGAATACAGTTTAAAAAGAGAATTGCTGTGCAAATACAAAAGCATCTACTCCGTATAGTTTTATATCTCCCATGTCAATGAATTTAATCGTTTCCATCGAAACACTTTATGGCACAAAAGAGTGCTATTACATTAGTCTCCAATTCAGGTATCACATAAATTCGTTATGTGAATATTATGAATTGAGATTATTTGGATGAGATTCTAAAGTGTCCAATTAAATATAGTTTCAACTTTGAGAAAAGTTTTAAACTATATTCAACTGGATATAGTAATATTCTCGAACCTTTCATTATAAAATGTAATCAACTAATATGCAATATATTCTCTACCGATTTTCAGGTTTTCATTAATAACTCCTCAAATATTAAAATTGACTCATTGGTGCTCATACAAATATTATTTAAATCTTTTAGAAATACATAGTTATAATCTCTTTATATCTGTATCAGATTAAAATATATTTTTTAGATGCTTTGGTTGGTTTTTACATTTCACACTGACCACTTTTATCTTTTTCAATCTCACACTGACCATTTCTTCTGCACATGGAGTTCTCGGGAATAATTACAAAAATGGACGAATTCCGAGAAAAAAGACCGAATAGGGAATAAAACTTTCATTTATTTATCAGATCTAATTAATTTTTTACTTCTACTAAATAATTTTTTACCAAATTGAGAAGCACTTGAACCAGTACCTTCGACTTTATCTTTTACGGTGTTAACTCTAGAACGAAGTGAATTATGTCTTCTTAAATCATTATGTGGAGCATTTTGATATGCATCTGCTGCTATTTTACCAATTTGTATTTGATTTTGATGTTCGGTTTGTTTTAAAGTATGATGTAACCAATTTTCTAAACCAGTTTCATAATTAAATTCATTGATTAGAGCTTGTCTTAATTCTGAAATTCTATCAATTGGTTGACTCTTTGTCATAATTTTTTTCCAATCACTAACTGGATATTTCTGAGGTACAAAATCTTTATTATATGTGAGTATAGATGTATTGGAAACAGTTCTTGTATCTTTGGGTGGTGATAAGGTAATTGATGGTGATTTATTATTTATTTCATTTGTATCAAAACTATCTGATGCTCTTCTTTCCTTCTCAAGTGGTGCTAATAAACTACTATACCTTTGACTTTGATTTGTTTTATGATTTGAATTTAAATTTTCTTTAGATGCTGCTGGAGTTAATTTCTCCTCGTGGAAAATTGGTTTGGAATATTCTTTATCATTTAGAATAGATACATTACCAGTGTATGATTTATTCTCACTTTCTTCATCTTGATCGCTTATATCTTCCTTAATACTAGGCAATGCTGCATCTATAGTTTCAGGTATTGATAAGGAACTTGAATTTGATATTTGATCAGATTCATTAATAGATGATCTTGAATTTGTAAAATTATCATAATTACTCTTTGAAGGATCATAATTCATTGTCAGTTCATCATCATTTTCATTAATAAATTGTGAACGAAATCTATCAGTATCTGGATTCCAATTTCCAAAATTTAAAGTTGATTGTGAAACTCTTCTTGATTCATCATCATTTATAGTTGGAAAAGGTGGTTTTGATAATTTAGTTTGATTTGAATCCATTGAAAATTTACCAGTTGATAATGAACCAGATGAACCAACGGGATGTAATTCATTTAACTGTGGTTGTTCTAAGTCCTCATTCTTTTTAGATTGATTTTCCATTTCATCATCTTCATAACCATATCCACTAACTATATTTGAATAATCACCTGAATCTGATTTAACAGAAATTGGTTTCCGTACTGACAGTTTTCTACTTGCTAAATTAGAAACATATTTATCATGAGCTTCTTTTTGTAAAGTTAAAGGTTCAATTGTATCATCAACTTCAGAATCATTATATTTACTAAATGATGTATTTTCAAAATCAGGTAATGAAACATAATGATCTAAAGATGGTAACATTTCACTTGACTTATGAGTAGATGATGAATTCAAATCATTCAAGAATGAATCTATATCAGGTTGCTTTGAACTTGAAGCGTCATTCCAATCATTATAAGAATCGACATCAGCTTCATGGTGATTTTTGCCAGAAGGGGTGAAATTTGATTCTGGTTGCTTGATTGTCTTTACTTTTTCAACTTCATATGGCGTTGACACATCTTCTTCTTCATTGATTTGTTCTGGTATATATGTAGATGCTTTGATTGATAAATGTTCTGGTTCATGTTGGATAGAATTATCAGATTGGAAACTTGATTCAGATAATGGAGTTTGTGGATCACTTGAAATACTATATTGTCTTTGATGTGTACTATACGTCGGTGTTGGTGGTTGTAAATCAAATGAATTTGTAGTATTTGAAGGAATCAAATTTGAAACTTTATTATGAATTGGATTTGAACTTGATTGATTTGAATGAGGTATATCATTTTCTTGATTTTTAGGTATATCAAATCCTTCAACTACACTAGGTGAACTATTTATATCATCATCATCATCATCTGAACTATCGAAATTTAATTCTTTTCTTTGATCAATTGATAAGACTAAGTTGGTTGGTTTTATCTCTGGTTTCTCTTGGCTTGTATTATCTTTTTGATTAACTAAAATTTCTGGAGAGGATGGTTCTTGATCTTGAGAGGACTCTGGAATATTTTCATGAACTACTTCTTCATTATAATCATCATAATTGTAATCATCATCATCACCCCAGTCTCCATAAGTAGGTTTATCTGCTTTTACCCATCTATTTGATTTTTGTCTACCAAACTTATCTGCCATTGAAAACGAATGAATGAAAAAACTGAAAAACCTGTTTGTTTAATATTTGAAACAATAACTAAAGGATTGACTAATTAATATTTGAATCAAAAAATATTGTTTTTTTTTTCCCCAAGCTTGAGAATGAGCGCTACGAAAGTCTAGATTGCATGGAAAAACCTTTGAACTGTATTACAAAGATGAGAGCATTAATTATTTCAAATGCAATTATTTTGATTATGGATTATATTTTCCACTAATAGTAAAATTTAACGTGTCATCAATTAAATTCGACTAATCAGAATGTATTAATTGTTGAATATTGAAATTCAATCGAATAGTGTAAGACTGTCAAGGATAAAAATTATAGATTATAATGTGATATAGTATAGTTATTGAAAGAACTTAACTAATATCATAATATAAGAGTTAACTTTGAAATGTAAACTATGAAATGTACCTGAAAATTGATTGTAAAGGGGTTGGCTGCAAAATAAAAAAGAAATTTATGGAAAAAGAAATTCTACATGGAAATTGGATTCCTAAAAATTCCTCAAATGGATCTATTTGGACATATTTACACGACCTCGCGTCTATCTATTAAATCAGTTCTATTATTAGATTTATAGATTATTCAATTCATTTTAAGATTCATACTCATCTAAATTCAAATTATATCATTAATGTTAATGAAAAGATAATCAAGGATTTTCAACATAATTTTTATACAATTAAAAGATATGTTATTAACTAAAGTTTATGGGATAAAACAAATTACATTATATTTATTTTACTGCCCTCAACAGCTTTAAATTTAACATTACTATCTTCTGATCATAGTTTTTGTCAGACTGTACTCTCTATTTTAAAAATTTTGAAATGCCTTTCTCAGTTGTCAAATAAGAGAGTTAAGATATGCAAAATTGAACTAGTTTACCTCTCCAAAATGTACTATACAATTCAATTTGATTTCGAATTTATTCTCTTTTTCATTGTTTTTCATATAATATGATTAAAGATTATTGATCACCATTATTTGATGTTCTTCAGGTTAGATAATTTGTTATTAGTTATTATTATAACTCTTTACTGTACTTTACAAGCAATTATTTGTAACATTTTTTGCGCATATAAAAAAATTTATGCTATAGTTCATGAATTTCTTTTTATTCTTTATGATATATGTATTGCAATGATTGTTTTAAATGCTACACATAATTGACAGCTTAGTTGTTGCATGTTTATGCAAACTGTAAGCGAACTCAATTATGGTAATGCTTTAGTTGGTCTGTTTTGATGATGCTTATTCAGGTTGATAGCCTTTTCCAAAAGTCATTGTTGAAATTAAAAATTGTATTTGAAGGAAACCTTCTCATACATAGTTTTAATAAATTAGGAATCAAGTTTAGCTATTTTTCCACCGTGTGAATATGATACTCAACGCTATCAGTCATGACAAGCTCCTGATATATCCATAAAATTCAATTTCCTACTAAATAGTTGAAAAAATTGAATTTATCGTGAAGAGATGTGAAAGAAATTTCCATTGATTCATGAAATGACATAAATCAATATCCCTACAGTGATTTTCAATTCAAGTCTTGCATATTGAATTGAGATTATATGTGGGTTATTATAGTGTCCAATTGATTATAGCTTCAACTTTTTACAAAGTTTTAAATTATGATCAATTGGATTATTTCAAGTAGATAGATTATAGAAAACTATTATGATTTTTTAATTTTTATAGAAATCAAAAACAAGAATCGTTGGTATTCATATTATGAAAAATGTCCTTCGTTTTTCACAACTTCTTAAAATTTGGAAAAAAATTTCTTTCCGCTCCAGGAAGTAATTTGTGTCCAAGTCGATGACGATATAGATTCGTTTTATCACACGGTGTAATTCTTGTGCAATGTTGTGAGTGGAATCGAAAAATACTGTTATTTGTTTATTTCTTTCCAAGTGAATTTATATCCATGTGTGCTTTCTATGTGTTGCTTGAATGTTTGTTTGTCTTTTACGAATTCACCAATTTCAAAATTTTTGATAAAATGGTGAAGATTTAATATTTCGTGAAGAAGTATGAAGGGAAGAGACCCTTTATTGATTCACGAAATGGCACAAGTGAATACTAGTACAATGGTTTTCAATTCGAGCATCACATAAATACGTTCTGTGCATATTGAATTGAAATTAGATGTGTAGTATTTAAAGTGTCCAATTAATTATAGTTTAAACTTTCCATAAAGCTTTAAATTATGATCATTTGGATAATTCACTGTTGCTCATGAATTATTTCATATTTGAGATATTTAGAATGTCCCTTCAATTGCAAAAGTTTCAATTTTTGATCGATGGTTAACAGTACTAACTTTACTGAATATACTTTTAATAGAGATCAATGTTTTATATTAATAGGATCAATTGTGAACAGTACTAAGTTTGCTGATCATAGTTGCAATAGAGATCTGTGTTTGATATAATTTATATTTCTCTAGGTATCCTAATAATTCACTATGCAATTTCAAATGATGATTTACCAAAATCTGGTTTACCACCTAAAGTACCAAAAATATCACCAACATAATTTTTTGAAGAAAATTTATTAACTTTATAATTTTTATCCCAATTTGTTATAATATCATGAACAATTGGAGTACCTGCAATAACCAAATTATCTAAACTTGCTTCAATTCCACCATCAGTTCTATTAAAAAAATATTCAACTGAATTCATTGATGGTGGTGGAGTTGCAAAATCTGATATAGTTCTCATAACTATAATTCTATCATAATCAACTAAACCATATTTATCTAATCTAGTCATAACTTCTAAAATTGCATTATCTTCTTGAGCAGTTGAACAATAATCAGCAGAACCATTTGTCATTAATTTTGAATAATTTGAAAAATATTCGTTTAAAATTGGACCAGTAAAATAATTATCACTAGTTACAACATCACATTTAACAACTTTTGCATCACCTCTTGCAGCAGTTTCATTATATAATTTTCTAAATTCTTTATTTTCTTTATTACCATTATTTAATTTTACTTTTGATGATAATTTAAATGCTTGATTTCTAAGATTTTCATTTAATTCAAAAACTTCAGTACCATAAACATTTCCTGGATAACTATTTTGATCACTAACACCATATGGAATATAACCTGATAACCAATCTGGTTCAATTTTATGATAATCTTCATAAGCAAATTGATATTCAAGACCAACTTGAACTGCATATTTTGCTAATGTAACACCACCTAAAGTAGTTAAACTTGGTACACCACCAGCAATACCAGCAACTAAAAAGTATGTTTTTGTTAAATCAAATAATGGATTTAATGATAATGCAGTCATTGAAGTTGCAGCATTAATTTCTCCTTCACCTAATGTAACTTGACAAATTGAATAATTTGAAACACAATGAATATCAGAATAAACTGGTGATAAACCAGGTATAGTTATATTTTGTGTAAAATTCATTGCTTTTAACCATGGATCTCTTTCTAATTCAAATAATGAAAGTACAAATACTTTTGGTTGATATACAGCAAATGGTTTCCCATATGAAGTTTCAATATTATTTGATGATGATTCAGGAATTTGTTCAATTAAAGCTGTATTATTTATTGAACGTTTATCTATTGGACTTGATAAAATTGTGGAAATTATACATAATGAAGATATAATTGATTTAAACAACATTTTGATACCTTTTGAAATCTGAATATGATCTTATTTAATATTTATACTCATTCTATTATTGACTTCGATTAATTAGCCTTATCATAATTTAGATCAATTAAATTAAGTTGTGAAAATTTCGTCCTAATTAGGAAATTCCATTTATTTGTTTATTTTTTTTTAAACTAAACTAAGATGTGATGTCCCGATGGAATGGCTTCAAATTAACTTCTATTGCATTTAATCGAAATCGAATAGATTATAGATACGATGTATTGATTTAACGGGCGTCCAAGCAAAAATTCGAAATTTGATAATTAAACTTTGAAACTCAATTAAAAACATCTCTTGTCAATTACAATAATTACAATATCCATAGCTCAATTTTTACTTCTATTTTCTTGTATGTTTAGAGTTATTATTTTATGTCATCTCTGTAAGAATCTTTCTAGCGCAATTTTAAAGCGACTGGCAAAAATTATTTAAAAGAAAAAATAAGTTAGTATAATGAATTCAACAAATCTAACTAATTCTTTACCTTCAACAAATGCAAGTCCCGAGTTTGATATATATCAAGAAACTCAAATTGGATTGATAATATTAATTGTATCATTAGTTTCATTAATAATTGGTAGTTTTACTACAATTTCAAAACCAAAAAATGCAAAAGATCCAAGATTAGATACTAAAAATCCTAAATTTGATCCAACTGATTTGGATGATAGTAATTATTATATTACTGAGAAATTTGATTTATTGAAATATGAACAAGGACAATTTTCAATTTATACTGCAATTCTTGTACCTGTAATTGCTTGTATTACTTTAGTTTCATTATATTATTTACTTAAACATATTCAAGATTTAAATTATTATTTAAAATTTTATATTTTATTAATTAATCCTTATAGTTTGAATTCTGGAATTACAACATTATCAACAATGTTGATTAGAAAATTGACCCATTTGATTGGTAAAAATTCAAATTGGTTAGTTAATAGATATAGATTGATTATTTCTCCTGATATTGATGATTATCCATTAGGTAGAGTCGAATTCATTGAAGGTGAAGAAGTTGGTGAAAATTTTGAATCATACTTAAAGAAAGAATCATTGATTAAATTAGAACCAAGTCAAATTGAAATTAAAAAATCAAATTTTAATTTAATTTTTAATATGATTAGTTTTATTGCTTTACCTATTTCCTTGGGTGTCACATATTATAATTTTATGTATAATTCAAATGGAAAGAATTGGATTTTATCAAATTGTTTATCATTCACATATATAATTACCTCATTTAAACAATTGAGAATTCCACAATTTAAAATTTCAATTTTATTATTAGGTTTACTATTTTTTTATGATATTTATTTTGTATTTGGTACTAAAATTATGATGACTGTTGCTACAAGTATTGAAATTCCAATTAAATTAATGATTCCAAGAGATGATAAATTTTCAATTTTAGGTTTAGGTGATATTATTTTACCAGGTACATTAATTAGTTTATGTTTAAGATTTGATTTATATAATTATCATCAAAAAAATCCTGATTTATATTTCCATCATTTACAATCATATCCAAAACCATATTTTATAACTAGTTTGATAAGTTATTCAATTGGATTGATCATTACCTGGGGTGTTTTATGTGTCTTTAATCATGGACAACCAGCTTTATTATATTTAGTACCAAGTTTATTAATTGGAGTTTTAGGTTTAAGTTTATATCGTGATGAATTCAAACAATTGTGGAATTATTCTGAATTAATTAATGAATATAAAAAGGATGGAAAATATGAAATTGATGATGAAGAAGAAGAAGATGATGATGATTATTTACCTAGTGATGATGAGGAATTGGATGAATTTATTGATAAAGTTGAATATTTACAAAATCAAGATAATTATTATAGTACAGATGAAGAAGATGATAATACTTATGTAATTACAATTGATGAAGATTCAAGTATGGAATCTTATTCAGATGAAGATGATGATGAAGATGATTATTCTTCTGATGAACAATTAATTTATGAAAATGATCAATTGAAAAATAAAATTAAATCTTTTTTGAATAAAGTTGATAGATTAAATAGAGATTAAAGTATACCTTGTAATATATAAACAATAATTTGAAAATGAAAAATTTAACCATTTTTTTAAAGTCTAGAGAGGAGTAAGAGATGGTACGTCTTTTATTATTATAACATTTTTTAAAGATGTAAAAATCTCTTCCATTTAGCCCTTAAGTATCTGACTTCTAATTTTTATGTTGATTTGCCCTTATAATTTAAAGTCAATGTCATGAAAATCAACTAATACATGATCAAAATATCTATTGATTTAGCTCCATAAGCAATTCACGATCATATCAAAGTACATAAAAATAAGCAAATTCTTTTTAAAAATACAAATTTAATCAAAATTTTGATCAAACTTGATAATTTCAAAAAAAATAAGGTCTAAACAACTTCTTATCCAATATTTGAGGAGGATGACTTCCTCAAACGTCAAAATTCAAGTGTTTATTGATAAATCAACTCGTCTTCTCGATTCTAATTGATCGACAATTGAAAGTTGATGAATTGACTGATGGTTTAATTACCAAAAGTTATTATTTGTTCAAAGTGGTTACCGATTTCCTAGCATATACATCAAAGTGCTTACCGGTTTAATAATATTCATCAAATGGACGTAAAAACAGCATTTTTAAACGCAAACCTAATGAAGAAATATTCATGCCACAACCTGAAGGATTTGATTGAATAGAAAAATTACATTTTCATTTTTATAGAGGATAATTGAGCATCTGACACGACTGGTCACACATGAGTCAAATTTCCAGTGTTTACAATGTATTTCTTTTTCTTTACATATTCAATTAATAAAAGGATAAAATCCAAGGAAATCGTTGAAGAGTGATAACATATGATTGATCACGTGTTTATCTGTTTTGTAATTATCATTAAAGATCAAATTGCAAGATTGAAATGTAAATATAAATATTGATTAATTAGATAAATTGAGATCTATAAATAATTTAATTTAAAAATTGATAGACTTAGATAGGGGCGTAGTAAATTAAATCGTAAATTAATACTTATTGATTAAAATAAAAGATAGATAAGCAAATGGCACAAATTTCAAATAGGAGCAAAAATAATTCTTTTTTTTTTTTTTTTGCCGTTCTAATTGATGGAATTATTTGATATTATTATTATCTTATACGCTTAATTTAACTCTATAGATTACAATTATTAACTCGTTATTGCCTTTGTACTTCGAATTAAGCAATAATATTTAGTTCAAACTGGGGTAATTAATTGATCTAATTCAATTATACAAATCTATTTGGAAAATTTATTCTAGTTCTGATTTTTAAATAGAAATTTCCTATTCTCCACTTGATTCAGATTACGATCCAGATCAACACTTCAAACGTTTACATCAAAGAGTCCCATAGGACTAGAATTGGATCTTATGGATCCATATTAGGTTTAATTTGGGCAAGCATGGAAGAATTGAATTTTGCAGTTTGCGCTTTCTTATCAATTTTTTTTTTTTTTTTCTTTCGTTTCACCCACTTGTATTATCTTTCAATTGTTTATCAAATTGATGTCACCACCACAGTGTACTATTTCTTAATTAATATCTTTTGGTTGCAACATAAGAAAGTGGCATCAATAAGCTCATCCATTTTACTACTTTCAAATGGCAAAATACAACCGATCTTTAAGATAACGACGTGTTTCTTTCCATCACGTTATCTCGCTTTATTAAATCACTTTTTATCTCTATCATTCAATTAATTATTAACCCACTCTATTTATTTCTTGCGTTTCTTTGTTATCGCAACTGTTGTCAATATTACAATAGACCTTTTTTATTTATTGTAATATATATACCTTGTTGTTGTTGTTGTTGTTGTTGTTGTTTACTGTGGTTTTATTTTAGTCAAATTTTTATATCTGAAATTTCAAAAGGATTCCCGATTGATTAATCATATAAAATAAAATTCATTTCTTTAAGATACTTAATTATTCCAAAAATGAAAAGAATACTTGAACTTTCATCTTCACCTTCTACAATTTATACATTTAAAAAACCAAAAAATTGTGATCAATTATCAATAAATACACCAACAACTTCAATAAATTCTTCATCTCCAATAAATACAAATTTCAAATTACATACACCATTAGAACAAAATGATTCATCACAATATTTAGAAAAAGTTATACCTTCAACTCCATTTAATTATGATTGTATAAATATTTCATTCTTGGAAGAAAATCAACTCGATGATAATGATGAATTTGATTATGATAATATTCATAGCTTGGTAGATGAAAATATACCCATTTTACCATCACAATCACAATCACAATCACAATCACAATCACAATCACATCCACAACCTCAAAAACTTTATAATGAAAATGATATCTTATTTGATCTTGAAACCAATGATTCATATGATGCATTAAATTTAAAAGAATTCAAAAGAAATATTTTATATGACTTATTAATGATTGATCAATTGATTTTAATGAATTGATTTGCAACCGAATCTATTTGAAAATTATATATGATGAATTAAGGGTATAACTTTGCGTCAAAGTTTCAGTTTCCGAATACTTGAGTGGTTTATTGAAAATTCCGAATAGATTCCATTTACTTGTTTCATTTGGACTCAATGCTAAAGATGCTTCTATTGATCAATTTGATGACTTTTGAGAGTCATCATAGAGTAATGATTGTGCAACTACATAGGACAATAGTCCATTTATAATATCCAGCTGGCGATAATTTAGGTTTACTCTTTATAAATAGGTTTTTAATGAATAATGTATGAATTTGCAACAAAAATTATTTTTCTCACTATAATTTTTTCTTTTGAACAATGTCTAATACAGTTTATGGAGGTGATGAAATAAATGCCATAATACTAGATCCAGGTACTTATAATACAAGAATAGGGTATGCTGGAGATGATTTTCCCAAGATCATAACACCATCATATTATGGACAACTTGGTGAAAAGAAATTATTTGGACAAGAATTAATTATACCTAGAGAAAATTTTGAAATTCATCCATTATTTAAAGAAAGTTTAATCATTGATTGGGAATCATCAATTTCACAATTCAATCATTTATTTGATCAATTAAAAATCCAACAAAATGAACAACCATTATTAATGACCGAACCAATTTGGTCATCAAAAGAATATAAAACAAAATTAATTGAATCTATATATGAAAATTTTAATTTTAATGGGTTTTATCTAGCTAAAACTCCTAGTTGTATTTCATTCCAACAAGGTAGACCAAATTGTTTAGTTGTTGATTTAGGTCATGATACTTTAAGTGTTACACCAGTTGTTGATGGAATTTGTTTAATTAAAAATTCAATGAAGACAAATTATTCAGGTAAATTTTTAAATAATATAATTGAAGATTATTTGGAGTCAAAAAATATTAAATGGGAACCATCATATAAAATAAAATCAAAACAAGTTACTAAATATCCTGAAGAACCAAATTTTAAATTAAAAGATTTTAAATTTGAAACTAGTCAAAGTTATAATCAATTTTTAAAATTACAAACATATCATGAATTTAAAGAATTATTAATGATTCCTGAATCTCATCAAACTGAATTTCCAAAAAGAATATTTGAATTATCAACAGGTCAACAAATTCCATTAGAAAAAGAAAGATTTCAAATTGCTGATTCAATTTTTGATCCAAATTTATATGAATTTAAAAATGAATCTCTCAAATTTCCTTCAAATAATGGTGAAATTAAAGATTTATATTTACAAAATGAATATAGACCTTTAAAAAGATTTAAAAAAAATGAAGAAGAATCAAATCAATCAACACCACAACCAGAACAAGTTAATATACGTGGGTTATCACAATTAATTACTCATACATTAAGTTCAATAGATATAGATTTAAGATCTTCAATTGCAAATAATATTATTGTTACTGGTGGTGTATCATTAATTTCTGGTTTAACAGAAAAATTATATCATGAATTAACAAATAATAATCCTGGTTTAAAAATTAGATTACATGCTGTTGGTAATCAACAAGAAAGAATTAATCAATCTTGGATCGGTGGTAGTGTGTTGGCAAGTTTGGGTACATTTCATCAAATGTGGGTAACAAAACAAGAATATGAAGAAGTTGGAATTGATCGTTTAATAAATCATAGATTTAGATAAATAAATCATTTGATCTTTAGAAAAAAATTAACTGTATAATTACTTAAATAAAAATTTATTGATTGCACGAACTTTGGAGCCAGCAGTCTCAGGCGATTCTCTCCCCACACATACTTATAATTCAACAATTTCTAGATAACCAGTGTGATGTCAAAATCTTTGATTAAAGGAGTTTTAGATCTTGATCCATGGTTGGAACCATTTGCATCACAATTAATTACAAGACAACAAGAATTCAATCAATGGTATAACAATTTAATCAAATCTGAAGGTTCATTAATTGAATTTGCAAATTCTTATAAAAAATATGGATTACATTTTAATCAAGGTACTTATTCAATTTTTCAATATATTCCAGATGTTGAACAAGTTTCATTAGTTGGTGATTTTAATAATTGGGATTTAGAATCACATAAATTAAATAAATTAGATTTTGGTCATTGGAGTTTGAATTTCACAACTGAAATACCTAATGATTCAAATTATAAAATTGCAATGAAATTAAAAAATGGTGAATGGATTTATAGATTAGATCCTTGGGTTAAAAGAGCTACTTATTCAAAAAATAATAATTTATATGAAGGTAAATTTTGGAAATTTCAAAATTATAAATTTAAAAATCAACGTCCTAAAAATGTAAATAAACAAGGTATTAAAATATATGAAGCTCATATTGGTATATCAACTCCTGAACCAAAAATTGGTTCTTATAAAGAATTTACAAAAAATATATTACCAAAAATTCATAAATTAGGTTATAATACAATTCAATTAATGGCAATTATGGAACATGCATATTATGCATCATTTGGATATCAAATTACAAGTTTTTTTGCAATTAGTTCAAGATTTGGTCCACCTGAAGATTTACAAGAATTAATAGATACTGCTCATGGATTAGGTATACAAGTATTTTTAGATGTAGTTCATTCACATAGTTCAAAAAATGTTGAAGATGGTTTAAATATGTTTAATGGTACTGATTATTACTTATTTCATGGTGGTAAAAAAGGTGAACATGATTTATGGGATTCAAGATTATTTAATTATTCAAATTATGAAACTTCAAGATTTTTATTAAGTAATTTGAAATTTTTTATTGACGTTTATCAATTTGATGGATTTAGATTTGATGGTGTTACTTCAATGTTATATAAACATCATGGATTAAGTTATGGATTTAGCGGTGATTATAATGAATATTTTAATCCTGATTTAATTGATCAAGAAGCAATAATTTATTTAATGTTGGCAAATAAATTATGTTTAGATATAAAAGATATAGATTTAACCACAATTGCAGAAGATGTTTCTGGTATGCCAACTTTATGTCGTCCAATTGAAGAAGGTGGAATAGGTTTCAATTATAGATTATCAATGGCTATACCTGATATGTGGATTAAAATTTTAAAACATTTAAATGATGAACAATGGGATTTGGGAAATATTTGTTTTACTTTAACAAATAGAAGACATGGTGAAGCATGTATTGCATATACTGAGTCTCATGATCAGGCATTAGTTGGTGATAAAACTCTAGCTTTTTGGTTAATGGATAAAGAAATGTATACAAATATGTCAGTTTTATCTGAATTAACACCAGTTATAGATAGAGGTATTGCATTACATAAAATGATTAGATTAATAACTTATGCATTAGGTGGTGAAGGTTATTTAAATTTCGAAGGTAATGAATTTGGTCATCCTGAATGGTTAGATTTTCCAAGAGTTGGAAATGATGAATCTTATCATTATGCAAGAAGACAATTTAATTTAATTGATGATGATTTATTAAGATATAAATTTTTATTCCAATTTGATGCTGACTTCAAGGTTGATGTATTAAATTCTCAACAAGCTTATATTTCATTAAAGAATGAAAATGATAAAGTTATAGTATTTGAAAGAAATAATTTATTATTTATTTTTAATTTTCATCCAACTAAATCTTATACTGATTATAAAGTTGGGGTTGAAAATCCTGGTTCTTATAAAATTATTTTAAATTCTGATGATGAAAAATATGGTGGTCATGGTAGAGTTGATAATAATACTGAGTTTTTAACTTTTAATGAACCTTGGAATAATAGATCTAATTCATTAATGGTTTATATTCCAACTAGAACAGCTCTAGTATTGAGTTTATAATTAGATTGAAAATTTACATTTGGTTTAATGTGTTACATTTAAAAACTATTACTATGACTTTGATGAAAATAAACTCTAATAATTAGGTAACTGAAGAAAAACTAGAACAAGTAATAATTTTAAATGAAAAAAAAAAAATTCGTTAATCCCCTTTAATGAGGTCAAAGAACTTGTGGTATAATAGAGCATGATTTTGAGCTGAAGATTAAAGTTTAGATTTTGAAGTAGAATCAACTCTAATGATATTAACCTAAAAAAAATGAAAAGCAAAAGGATAATTTGAATATTGAGTAATTCCATTCAAGACATTGAATTCAATTAGAATTAATCTGATCCCAATGAATCTAAATATTGATGGAATGAAAATGAATTAAATTTTAGTAGAAGTTAAAATCAGTTAATAAAGAATTGATTCTATCAAATACTAAAAAAATGAATTGTTGAAATACCATTTATTCGAATTTATTCACTAATTCGAATCTTAGTGTAAACTATTGTTGATATCTCTTGCAAATGTATCACTAGATTTGATTCTAGTTGATAAGTTTTGAAAATAAATCACTTGACTCAGTTGTTTACCTGAGAGTAACAACTTTGACTAACATTCACAACACCAATCATAAAAAAATAGAATACAAAACTAGAAAATGTTATTAGTTATTAAAAATATTAAAGTATGGATTTATTTTGAAGAGATTCTCTTGGGTTTATATATTTAAACTAAAAATTAAAGTTTTGTGTTAATTTTTGAGACATATGCAATATTTGAAATTGTTACTATTAATAGCATCAATATTGATTATAATGATCCAATAAACTACTCAAAAATAAAGATTCAGTGATCTTCTATTTGCCCCTTTCAAAAATCAAACAGACAGAAAATTATTGAAGCCTCTTTGAAACTAATAGTCTAGAGAGTTGAAAGTTTAGCTTAAAGCACTTTATAAATTTTGATTGAATGCATTTTTCTCAGATCGCAATCCTTAGATCTTAATTAATCTAAATTTATCTGTAGATTGATAAGTCTCAAGTAAAATAAATTTGAAAATTTTAGCACAATTTAAAATCAATTAATAAAGAACTGATTCTACCAAGTACTAAAAAAATGAATTGTTGAAATATCTTTAATTCGAATTTATTCACTAATTCGAATCTTAGTGTAAACTCTATTGTTGATATATCTTGAAAATTTATCACTAGATTTAATTCTAGTTAACTGAATTAGACTCAACTATTGGTCTCTATTCAAATGTGATTTGATTTCAAACTGAGTATGTGTTGGACTTAGTCGATTTGAAAGTTGTACAAAGTAATATCCATTATGCTGTCATAAAAGATCAAGATATTATAAAAATCATAACCGATATCATGTGATTTAAATGTCACGATCAAATAAATTTTAAGAGAATAAATCGTATATTTATAGTTTTATTTTGAAAAGAAATACCCGGATTTATATAAAATTAAAGTTTTGTGTTATTCTGAAACACATAAAACTGATACTATTAATAGTAGCAAAATCAAGTTCAATAAACATTTTAATGCAGATCAAATATTAATCGTCTATTGGTCCCTTTTAAGTAAAAATCAAAATATTATGCAGACAGAGATTTAAACTTTTTAAACCAAGAATATTGAAAAAATATACCGTCAAATAATAAAATAAATCTATTTTGGTAGTATCGTTGATTGAATTTTAATATTCCATGACTGTAATGATTGACTTGGATTGATTGACTTGGTGGTTAACTCATTAAATTAAAATTAAAGAACTTCTTTTTTCTGAATTTTTTTGAATTTTTTGCAACAAAATTAAAGTAATAATCGATTGATCATCGATCGATCTTTTATATGCTCAAATGATTTAAAAAGCTTTATGCTTATTTTTGCGTTTATATAATACTATACCTGTAGATACAAGAAAGATTTATTAGTACAGATTAAATAAATCAGTAATTCGTAATGAACGTATCTTATAAATTTGGGTAAAGTTTTAGCTTATTATTATATTTGAATTAATTATCAATTTGATCACAATCATTTATATTCTACTAGAATACTTATGGTACGACGTTAAGTATAAAAAGAAGAGTATCACGTTTAAACTTTATTTTTGATATCCATCATACACGGCACAAAAATGTTTTATCTTTTCATTTTTGAAAAATATTTAAGACTCGATAAATGGAAGCAAATAGACAAAGAAATTTCAACTACTTGGTTGCTGGTTATATAATTCTTGTCATTATATTATTAACAGTTTTAATAAGAGCATGCTTGAATACAAAATAAGTAATAAACAAATTGAATAAGAAATCAACACATTTTGTTAATTAATAGCTAAAATAGTTTGGATGAACAATTAGAATGTTAAACATATGTCAAACTAACTACTAAACGAGATACTATTGATGACAAGAGTAACAACTAGAGAGTTTGAACAAATATGGAAAAAGAATATTGTTAGCAAAATGCATTAAACTATAAGAGACTTTTGTTAACTAAGAATGATCAATTTAAATTTAAAATTGATAAGCTTTTGATACAAATTGAGATTATTCTTTGTATTCATACAATATATATTCATTTATATTTTTCCAGTATTTAGAGATTTTTTTATGTTGATTTCTCAAATGATAATATCTAAAATGACCAAGTTGAATTCCTGAAAAAGGTTAAAAGTCGTATAAGTAGATAGGTTACAATAAATAGATTCTGACCTAAATACAGAGTAAGCAATGTATTGCAAGAACTTCAGTTACTCTGTAAATTGATGCTTCTCTTTTCCGAACCAAAGTTTTAAAAAAGTTGAGACTACTTAGTATTTGTATAAGAAATACTACAAGTTTTAGCTTAATCTGAAATCACAATCCACTTAACATTTTAATTGCATGTTTAGAAATTTTAATAATAATTAAAAACAATTGAATATTCAATGATTTCTAATCGATATCAAAAAAATGAATTAATCAGAATATTTTCAAATTGAATTTAATCACTATATCTAGTGTAAACTCTTGAATCATATTCTTTAATTAAAGGTTTGCCAGCATAATTAAGCCGTACAATTTGAATTCAACATAAAAGAAAATAAAATCAAATACTTAATGGCAATATTTGCAAAATTGTAACTTATTCATAATAATCTTTGAAATGATAATCACATAAAAAACACACGCTTGTGGCCCAACCATCACGGAAAAAACTGCCGATTCATAGAGCTGTCTAGGAAATTTGTAATGAAATGTTGAGAATCCATTTGTATTTATACTTTTTCCTTCACTAAATTATGCTCAAACGTTTGACCCTAAATGAGATCATAATTTTGTGTTAATTAAACCTTTTTGTACTCCATTCGTTGATAATTAAAAAATGTAATATTCAACCAATTAAAAATTGTGTCAGATAGATTTGCTTAAAATGTGTAAATTGAGATTATGTGTAGTAAGTTTGACTATCTAATTATAAATTTAAACAATATACAACAGCAATAGAAGAGTCAATTTATTTCCAATGAAGATTGAAATATTGACGGATCAGTAAAAGTAGGAGAAGATCAAATTAAAACTAAATCGAATTCATATTTAATAAATATCTACATATGACCAACATGTAAAGAACGATCTCTATCATAAATACCAAAAATTAACATTTTATTTCAGTGTCCATTTATTATCAATTACAATAATCTTTTGATTATTATACATAAAAGCATTTCAGTCACTATGTAAAGAATTCCCCGTTTGATTGCTGTTTCTACGACTCTTAAATTATATCATTCTCTCAGATAACTATTCGCATAATCCATCTTTTCAAACGGTGGTAACCAGTTTTGATTCAATTGATTGCAAAAACAAGATTGCAGGTTAAATTAACTCATTAAATTTCCAAATATTGATTAAATCAAGATGAGTAATTACGATATTTTAATAAAAGTTAAAATCAATTATTGAACAATTGATTCTACCAAATATTAAAAATATGAATTGTTGAAATATCTTTTATTTGAATTTATTCACTAAATTGAATCTTAGTGTAAACTCTATTATTGATATCTCTTGAATATTGATCACAAGATTTGATTTTAGTTGATTGAATTAATAAACACCAACATTCAGCTCAGATTTGATATAAAACCAATCTGAGAATCTGAAATATCAAAATTGTAACAATGGATTGGCAATATTCTAAGATGAACTTTAGTCAAATCGGCAAACGTGCAAGCAAAAAAAGTCAGGCTATCAAGTCCAACAATCAATATATACAAAAAAAACAAGTATTGATTCATATGCATAAAATTTGAGAATTTCACTTTGGTCGTCATTTATCGGAAAATAGTTGCAAGTTACAGTAAAAAATTGTATTATTAAAGAAACATATAAATAACAAGATTATCTTTTTGGAAATTAAATCACGTATTTATAGTTTTACTTTGAAAAGAAATATACGGAACTAAAAAAAATTAAAATTTTGTGTAACTCTGAAACACATGTAGAATTTGAGATTATTACTATTAATAGCATCAACATTGATTAAACAATTTAATAAACTTCTCAATACAGATCATGCTTTATTTGTTTATTCGCCCTTTCAATTAAAAATCAAAATACCATGCAGACAGAGAATTTATGAAAAATGAACTCGAAACTAACAGTTTAAAAAATGAAAATGCTAAAAATCGAATAAAAATCATTTGAATTTGATCTAAAGACCGATATCGCTCAAGAAGGACAAATTCTATTTTAGTAGAAGTTAAAATCAATTAATGTACTATTGATTCTATCAAGTACTAAAAATATGAATGGTTAAAATACCTTTAAATCGAATTTATTCACTAAATTGAATCTTAGTGTAAGCTCTATTGTTGATATTTTTTAAACTGTTATCACTAGGTTTGATTCTAGTTGATTAAATTTCAAAACTTATCTTTTAGTTTAAGATTAGTTGTTGACTACAGTCAATTTAATGAAAATACCATCTCAGGCAGATTCCCACTCGAGGTTTTTACTTTGTTAGTGATTTGTTTAATCTCCAAAATACAAAAAGTAATGAAATTATTTCAAAATTAAATGTTACAAAATCCGAACTAGTAGTTTTAATTATCAGATTATAAATTTATTTTGAAAAGATTTTCTCAGGTTTATATATTTAATATTAAATTTAAAGTTTTGTGTTAATTTTTGATTCATATGCAAGATTTGAAATTGTTAGTAATTGCATAAAGATTAATTAGCTAGTATAGTAAGCATCTTAATGCAGACTATTAATCGTCTATTTGTCCATTTCAAGTTGAAATAAAAATAACATGCGGACAGAAATCAAACAAAATTAAAGAAATTTAAAGTAATTTTCTGAGATAATGTACTTGAGCCTAATCATTAGTTCTAGATTATTTTACTCTATTGGTCAATTAGAAAATCTATATAATTAATTTGATAATTTTTTTAAATCCAGTTCTGTTTTTTTTTTCGATTTTTTTGCAACATGAATTAAAAACGTCGAACACACCTAATTCTTTCAAGAATCGTTTTTACAATTGAGTTGTATTCAATTAGCTTGTAAACTATTTAATTTACTAGGTGAATTATACAGGTGACTTTTCGTAAATAGTTCAACGATCTGAATTCAATAAAAAACTAGACAGACAGAACTTCAAAACAAAAATGATCATGACCGAACTTGAATTTGATAAATTTTAATTTTATTTGTATCAAAATTTCCAAGAAGTATCAGTATTGTAGTTATTGCTTAAAATATAATTTAAAGCCGAATCTACTAATCAAACAACTGCCAACTTTTCAATTTAATTATTTTTAATAATAATTAAAAACAATTGAAATTTCAATGATTTCTAATCGATATTAAAAAGATGAAGTAATCAAAATGTTTTCAAATTGAATTTAATCACTATAATAATATAGTGTAAACTCTTGAATTATATTTCTTGATGAAATTTTTGCCAGTTTTGATTAAACTGTACAATTTTCTATTTGAAAATCAAACAGTATAGGTCCAATCAACATAGAAAAGTCATCGCAATGAATCTCCAGTTTAATTGTTCCACGTAAACATACGCATATTGCGTATGTTCTATTTCGACTTTGACCCAGATGGATTTGCAATGAAAAAATATTACGAAAGAAACACAAGGTTTGTTAAATACATTTTTCTTCCAAAATGATGTTTGTTTTAGACGTTAGTATATAAAATTTGAAAATTCTTTTCAATTTATACTTTTTCCTTTAATTAATTTTATTCAAACGTTTTTGATCCTGATTGCATAAATTCAAATTAGATCTTGATTTTGTGTTAATAAAATATATCTCAACTCCATTCATGGATGCAAATGTAATTTATGATTCGTCCAATAAATAATTGTGTCTGAAAAATTGACTCAAAACATCTTTCATCGGTAATTGTAATAAAAATGTGTAGTCTAGCTTTTATGTAGACACTTTTATCAAAGATTCAAAGCAATGTTGACTGAAAAACTATTCTGTATCTTACTCATATTTATGTACTAATTGGAACAAAGAGAGTAGAAGATCCTTAAAACTAAATCAAATATATTTAATAAATATCTACCTAATGACCAACGTGTAAAGAACGATCTCTATCATAAATACCCGGGTTTCTAACATAAGGATCCAATTGAATATAATTACTTGATAATTGAATATTTAAATCAATTTTATCTTTTAAATATTTATCAGAAACTTGAGGATTTGTACTTTGAATCCATAAAGCAGTAGTTTGAAAAAATTTTGTAAATAATAAATCTCTTTCTCTTTTTAATCTTGAATATTCGGAATCTTTTTGTTTTGGTGGGAATTCATCTTTTGGTTCAGGAATTGGATAATAACCAGTTGTTGTATCTTGACCACCTAAATAATCAGGAATTAAACTAACATCTATAAATTTATTTAATTCTTTTGAATTTTTTGTAAAATGAATTTTACTTGCAACAACAGGATCTAACCAATTTTTAATAATATTCCAAACAGTTGAAAAAATCCATGGAGCATTATGAATTAAAATAAATCCTAAAGTTTCTGGATAATGAGCTTCAAATACATCAGCTAAAAATTTTATAGTTGCATAATCAGCATTTTTTAATGAAAATCCAGTTAAATCAAATACAATAGTACATGTATCAACCGATTCAGAAACTTCTCTTAAAAATAATCTAACCCATTCAATTGTAACAACAGCATATCTTTGATTTTGTGGTAATGGAGAATCAGAAGTTAAATGTTTTTTAGCTTGAAAGAAAAAAATTGGATTATTATTTTTATCTCTACCTTTAATCCATGATTTTTCAGTTGTAAAATTTTTAATAAATCCTTGATTTGTTCCATTAAGATATGATGGACCATCAGCTTCCATAACCCAATCATCAGAATGAAATTCATTTGCTCTCCAATTTAATGATTTTGTTAACATATCTAAAGCTTTTTCAGTATCCCATTTTCTTGCTCTAATGAATTTTAAAACTAAATTATCAAGTAAATCATTACGTGAAACTTTATATAAAGCTTTATGTAATTCTTTACTTTTATAATGGGAGAAACATGGTAATACACTTGAATCTGGATTTACTTTTAATGGTTTATTAACTGTTGCATCAAAAATACTTAAATTATTGGAACTATTTCCATTTCTTTGTTGTTGTTGTTGTCGTTGTTGTTGTTGTTGACCTGGTTTACCAATTCTACCACCATATGATTTACCATTTTGTTGTTTGTTGAAGATATGAGCTGGATAATCATCATAATCAGTTAATGTAGTTGAAGCAGTAACAAAAGTATCTAAAGAATTAACCGATGCATTATCATCATCATAATTATTATATCCATTTGAACCACCACCAATGACACCACCACCATTTGAAGAAGAACCATCATAATCATCTTGATATTCATAAGCTGTTTTATAATGATGAGCATAGATTGAATAGAATTCTTCACTTGGATAATCAACAGGGATATATCTTTCTTTTGATGATTGTGATTGTAAATGAATCATTCTTTTTGAATTTGGTGATGGTGAACCTTGACCAAAACCTGTATTACTTGCATTTGCAGTTGAAGCTGATGATTTTTTACTACCAAATAAACCAGCTTTTTTTTTGGAAGCTGATGATTTACCAGAAGTAATTGAACCTCTTGTATTAGTTTTAATTAGATTATTTGATGATATACCTTGTGAATCATCAAAATTTGCTGTTGATACAGAACTTACATAACATTGTTTATAAGGTAAATCTTGATTTGGAATATCAATTGGATAACCAAAAGATTTTAATATATAAGCCCAAACTTGTTTTAAAACAATTTCTTCATCACCATTCAATGTTTGAATTCTTTGTAATCTATATTTAACATTTTCACCAGACATATTGAACTACTAATGAAAAATGGAAAAGAATCAAATTGGAATATAAATTATAAAATGTTGTTGAAAATGAAAAAGTTGTGGGGAGTTGCCAAATTTAGACTGTGAAATTTATAAAGATTGTTGAAAAAAAATAATAAATTTTAAAACAATCAAATAATGATAAAAATATTAATCAATTTCGGTTATGTATTTATCAAGATTGACGATTGATAAACTACAGTAATGGAACTATGATATGTAATTGTTATCAATTGAGAATGGATAATATTGTTGTTGATGTAGTTTTGCTGTAGTTTTGTAGTTGTATATACGATATCTGAGATCTATCCCTTTTGAGTAAACGAACAAGATTCAAAATGTGAAAAATTAAACGAGACAATAAAATTTCAAACAAATGAGAAGAAACAGTGGATATATATATATGAGAGTAGTTATTGATAATCAAGAGTTTATCATTGATACAGCAGTAGTATGAATTATAAATTATGTTCTATGCATTTCACATTCATCACCAAATTAATTTTGTTCCCTTTCACACGTAATCGAATTTTTATTTTATTTAATTTTGGAACTCTTACCCAATTGGGAAATTTTTTTTGCAGTCAAATAGATACTTTATCTCTCCCCCTCCACTCTTGTTCGTCTTCATTTATGACTTTGATTTATTCTTAGCCACCATTGGAATCAATTATAAACGTTTCCTTTTTGAGATAGATACCAATTTTCGTTGATCTAATACTTGTAGCAATTATGTCGATACCCATATGGAGTTGGTTGATCTTATTGAATTAGTCAAACGTTTAAGAAATAAAACCTAATACCAATTTATTTCCTAATGGTTACAATTGGATTTTCCTTACATCCTAAAGTTACATATTATTTCCTTATATCACATGAGAGTTGAGGTACATAATATTTTTCTTGTTCAAGAAGGTTAAATCTGAAACTTAGATTTGTTCATGAATCAAGAGGGGTCTAATTAAAATTGAATTTTGTTGGTCTTGCATATGATGAATAACTAGAAATATTCACGTGACCTAGAACGTGACCTGATAAAGAATTAATCTAGCAAAACAACAATTTAATGCATTTCAACTGATCCATTAGGACTAAAAAGATACATTGAAATGACTATATCTGGTTATTGTCTAACACCTTAATCTCTAATATTCAAATTCCTGCTTTTGATTCTATTGCATCAGTTAAATCATCAACTATTGCATTACATCTAATTGCAATATTTGCACTATTAATTTTATATTCACTCATAACAACTTTAATTTCATCATTATCTAAATGAGTTAATGGAATTGTATTTGTAAAATTTATACCACCTTTATCCTTTTTTGTTATAACAATATTTGGTGATGTTTTATCTATGTTTGTTTCAATAAACATTCCAGCTCCATAAATAAACAATACCTTCTAGCCTAACACTTTTTGTAGCTAGATTTCAAAATATTGGTTCAATCGTGTGTAATCTATTGTGGTTAATACTTTTCGACATCAATTGACAATTTCCATTCAAGAGCGACATTGATCAGATCAAATAATTTTTTTGCAACGCCTACAATTAATCATTTATACTTAATCAATTATCAACAGAAGCAAGTGTCTTTTCTCCATTATGACTCGAAAATCAACCAATACATTAATTTTAACAAACTTACCTAATAATTTATTAACCAATCCACAACCTTTGATTGAATTTTTATCAATTGAAAAAAATCATTTAATTCAATTAATTGTTTTATCAAAGTTTTCAAGGATAATAATTATATCAGAATCATCAACTACTTCAGAAATCATTTTAAATAATTTATCTCAATCATCAATAGTTCCTAATTGTAAAATATCTTTTAGTCTACGAGATAATCAATTTAATTTAAATCAAAAAGATATAAATGAAATAATGTCTTGTAATAAAAGTTATTTAGAATTACCAAATGATTTAGAAAGTAAAAGATTCTTAATTAGTCCTCCATTATCTCCACATTCTGAATGGAATGATTGGAATAAATTAGAAGAAGGTCCAAATGAAAAATCCATTTATTCACCAGATGAATTAAGTCATTTATTATGGGAGAAATTAGGTGGATTTGATAGTGATATAGTTCAAAAATATAATGAAAAAGAGGAAGTGGTAGAACAAGAAACACAAGTAAATATTGTTAAACAACCAGAATTGTTATTTCAAGATATTTCAAATGGTGTTCCTGCAATCATTCTAAACCCAACCAACACAACAAAATCCACTGATAATCCATTACCAAAGACTTCATTACCACCACCACCATCATCATATTAATAGTTTTTATTTATTTACTTAGTGTTTCCATATATGCAGGATTCTATCAATATTTATTTTTCCAAGATGAGATGTATATAAAATTGAAATTTATATCAACTAATCTTAATCATGGCTAAAACGAGATCAAAACAGACACAACAACAACAACCTAAATCTCCAAAAAGCACTAAAGTGAAAGCATCATCAAAAGTATCTAAACCAACCTCATCACCAAAAACAAAAGCTAAAAAAACTTCAACCACCAACAATACAACCACAACTAAAACAGATTCAAATCTTATACCTAATAAAGTATCATCAAAAGCTATATCTGAACTTATTAAATTCACTGAAAGACAACAAACCCAAAAAGATTCTTCTTCAAAATCACAATTATTCGATTCACAAGATGAATTTGAATCAAATCCATTATTTGTTTTAATTGATTCAAAAAAATTTTTTAGTTCAAAACCACAATTTAAACCAAGAATCTTATCATTAAAAAAATCAATATTTGATTTATCAAATTTAAAAATATGTTTAATTTTAAGAGATCAATTTATTTCAAATCAAGAAGAAATTTCTCAATTAGAATCAATTGAATCAATTTCAAATTATTTACCATTAAATTCTCTTAAAACAGATTATAAAAATTTTGAAAAAAGAAGAGAATTTCATTCTTTATATGATATTTTTTTAATTGATGATGCAATTTTAAATATTATGCCAAATTCTTTAGGTAAAATTTTTTATCAATCATCAAAAATTCCAATTCCAATTAAAATTTCATCAAGTTCAAATAAAAATAAATTAAGTATTGAAACTTTAAAAAATCAATTAGAAAAAGTTATTAAATCAAATTGGTATTTACCTCCTCAAGGTTCAAATATTTCAATAAAATTTGGTTATTTAAATAAAAAATTTTCAAATGAAGATCTTATTGAAAATTTAAATTCAATAGTTGAAAAATTTAATCCAAAGGAATTGAAAAGTATTATGATAAAAACTGATAAATCTCCTTCATTACCTTTATTTTATACTGATTCTTTATATGATGAAAAAGATATAATCAAGGAAGAAGGAAAAGAAGATTCAACTAAAGAAGTTACAAATGAGTTAAATTCATTTGAAAAAGGATTATTAGAATTAGGTGATGTTGAAACTGTTAATAAAGTCATTGGTAAAAAATCCACTGAAAAGAAGAAAATGAATAAAAATAAAGGTAAAATTCATAAATAGAAAAAATATATAATATTATGTATGTATGCACACTTGGTAGTAACTGTTTCAATCTTTTTCTTTATAAATTCATTTTCATATATGTGGATTATAAGACATGATGAAGATAAATTAGGAGGTAAGTTATATAACAAAAGTAATAGAATCCACTAACATTTGTTTCTTTTTAGATATTTTAACTTGGTTGAAACCAAATCAAATTTATTTAATTGGTCGAAATGAAGATGAAGTACAAATTTCATTTAAATCACCAAAAGTATCACGACAATTATTAGAAATTAAATCATTAAACGATTCAACATATATAAGAATCCTATCTAGATCCAAAACATTAATCAATGGTGATATTTATAAATTAATGAAAAATCAATCACCATTTGAAATAAATTTCTCAATTGATTCAAATATTCAAATTGAAATACCAGAAAGTAAAGAAGATTTACCAATTTTAATTAATTATCATAACCTAAATATTTTCAATAACGGCTATGATTTTTCGAAATTGGATAAATTTCAAATTGAATATAATTTATCTACTCAATTATTAGACTCTTGGGTTCTATATAATGGAATCAATGATGATAATTTAAAAAGGGCAATTATGTTAGGTATACCTATTTTATCCTCCAATTGGATAAATTCAATTGAAAAACAAGAATCAATAAATAAATGGTTATTGAATATTCAATTTAAAGATTATTTACCAAATGAGGATATAAATTATTTGCCAAACAATAGATATAACCTAATTAAAGAATCAGGGTTGTGTATTGTTTGTTTAATTGATGTAGAATGGTTAGATTCAAATAATGAAGTTGTTAAACATTCATTAGATAATGTAAATGATAAATTTATTTTAATTAATAATTCAAATATTGATGAATATACAAGTATTAAACCAGAAGAATTTTGGCAATTAATTTTCAAAAATGATATGAAAAATATTCCAATCAATTCAAAAAAGAAAAGAAAAGAACCAGATGGGTTGAATTCAAGTCATCGGAAAAGAAGAAGATATGAAAAAGTTGGTAATAAAATGCATTTCTTTTCATTAGGTAAGACTGAGGACGAAACTCAACAAAGTGATAAAGAAGAACCAAAATCACAAGTCAAATCACAAGCTGATAAAATTGAAGATAAATCAGTTAAACAAATAGATGCTACTCCAAAAGAGAATACAATAGAAGAATCTCAAAATGAAAATATAGCTTCACAACCACCAATTGAAGAAAACCAGATAATATCAGAATCAAATCTTAATTCACAGATCGATAACGAACCTAAAAATCCTTTAAAGAGGAAAAATTCAAATGATGAATTAACAATTACTCATACAAAACCAAAAATACAAAAATTTATACCAAAAGTTTCATTAGTAGATGCTATAATACAAGCCAAACGTGAAACAAAACAAAAATTAAATAAAGAATTAGGAATAGATGAACAAGATCCAATTCCTTCTCAAGATTCATTAAATTTAGAAGAAAATTTATCAAATTTAGCAATTGTTGAAATTATTGATATAAAATTACGTAAACCTCCAAAACAAACTCAACAAGAACAAAAAGCACAACCAAGAGTCAATTTTAAAAATTTTAAAAAAAATATACCACCACCTATTCATAAATCTAAACAATTTATAGATTTTCGTACTTATGATATTCATGAAATTGTACCAAAACAATCAAATAAAGATAAAACGGTTGATTCTGAATTTAATGGATTAATGAATGATGTAAGAGGGTTTGAACCAGAACCTTTATTTGTTGAAGATGATGATGATGAATCAGATACTTCAGAAATTGATGATCTGATATTTAAAAGTAGAACAGCAAGTATAACCAAATCAAAACAAAGCAATAGCCCGAGTCTAAGTGATAACAATAAAAATAATGATGATGATGATGATGATGATGATGATGATGATGATGATGATGATGAATTCGATGATGATCAACCTAGATTTGGATTTTCAAGATAAATTCAATATTTATTCAAATCTTTTATAATCCCACAAAATCCAATTCTTTTAAAATAACTCAAATGGATTTTGAAGCAACTACAATCTTTTTAGGAGATTATATTGAATCAAAAGTTGAACTAAACTTGGTCTATGATCAACCTAGATTTGATATTTCAGGATAAATTTAATATATATTCAAATCTTGTATAATCCCACAAGTTCCAATTTTTCTAAAATAATTTAAATGGTTATTTAAATAATTACAATTTCCCATGGGGAAATCATCTTGAATACAATGATTACAATTCAAAACCTGATCTAATCTTGGTCTATAATCAAATTCAGAAATATTTAAATAAATTTGTTGATTGAATTGCCAATATTGATCAGATTCAATTATTTTGTAATCTCTTTGTGGTAAAGTAGAAATTATATCCTTTTTATGAATAATTCTATAAAAATTTATCGGTATTTCATTTAACCAATTTATAAAATTTTTATTACCAATTAATGGTGAGCCAAATGATACAATTGTAATATTCTTAAAATCAAATCCAAGATCTAATAAGTTTAAACCAATTAATAAACCAATTGCACCACCTAATGAATGACCAAGGATATATAAATGATTATAATTGATTAAACACGGTTGAATTTGATTCAAACTTTTCAAATAATAATTATAAAACCCTTTATGAACCTTACATTGATCACAGCTAGGTAGGTTCATACCTAGGTTTCTATATTCAATCATATCAAGGTTTAAATCAGTTAATGAATCAAATATAGATCTTGTACCTCTTAATGCCAAAATTAAAGATTTGTCAAGAGGTTGATAATTTTCTTTATTTAAAAAATTTGTTTCAGTTTCAACTAAATATCCAGTAATTGAATCATGAAATGACCATTGATGAATTAAAGTAAAATTTGGAAATTTTGATTCACATTGTAATTTACATTTAAATGGTGAATCAATGGTTAAACAATATGATATATCTACCAAATGAGCAAAAATGAATAAATCAGAATACAATTCTGAATCAATTGGTGTCTCATTGACCAATTGGTTCAATATGAATTGTGATTGAATAAGACTCAAAATGAAAATGAAAATTATTTGAATCATGGAGAAGTTGCAAAAAAAAAAATATATATATATTAGTTATATAAATATACATAAAAGTTTCAATATTAATAAACCAAATATTATACCAATTAAAATTGGAAAAATCATGATTAAATATCTGAAATAATCAGATTTAATCAATTGTTTAATGATATATAAACTTAAAAGTAATAAATTTATAATAGTGAATCGAATAAATAAAACCCCATTTGTACTCAATTGATGTAGAAATTTGATTGAATTCATTGATAAATTGATAATATAATCTTTTATCCAATTGATTGAATTTAAAATCTTTTCAAATTTCAAATTTATGAAATCTAAATTAGATTCAAGTTTTAATATTTTTAATTCCAATTCATTAATTGAATCATTTAATTGATATTCAAAATTTTTTATAATTTGAAATGAAGAATCATTTAGGAAATTATATAATTGATTATTTAATTCTTCAAGTATTTGAGGAATTTGAGATTTAATCACTTTAGATTGATGTTTAATTTTGACTGTATTATTATCTAATTTTGAATATAAATCATAAACTTCAAGTTTAACATTTGTAATATCATTATTCAATTGGGTAATTAATTCATTTGAGTATGTGAGATTCTCATTTACTTCATTTGTTTGTTTTAGAATTAATTCATTATTTTTATTAATTTCAACTTGTTTAGATTTTAAAGAATTAAATAATTTTATTCCCATTTGATCAAATTCTTTATAAAAATAACCTAAATGATTATTCAAATTTATAAAATTTGTATTTAAACCATTATAAGAATCATTTATGATTATTAATGCATTATTTAATGAATTTTGAAAATTTTCATTAAATTGATTCCAATTTGATTCTGTATCAAATTGTGATTGAGAACTCTGTGAAATAATTGAGTTTAAGATCTTTATTAAATTTTCAAATCTTTTATAGATTTCCAATTGAGTATTTGAATAATTTAAATTTGAATTTTCGAGATCTTTTGAAAACTCTTTATATATTAAAGTTATATTATTATATAATTCAATAATTTGATCTTTTTCAAATGGTAAACTAATTTGATTACATAAATTTTTAACTTCTTTATAATATCCACTATAAGTTGTCCAAAATTGTGGTGATTTTTCTAAATTAATTATACAAGAATCAAAATTAATTGATCTGATCTGTGATTGACAATCTAATGGATATTGAATTTTCAGATTTTCAAATTCACAAATTGATAATTCTATTGCAATTTGTTTTTGTTGAAATGATGATAAATTTTCAATTCCTTTGATACAATTTGGTAATAAATAAGTTTCAATTATAATATTTGAACAATCATCATTTTTCCAATTGTTTAGCTGTGAGAATTCATTATATATTAAAAGATTTGAACAAATGATAAACTTGATAAAGAAAAAGAATGATATAAACATTGATTAATAAATCCATTTGCCTTTCGACTATGAAAATAATGACCAATCAACATTCCAACTTGAAACAAAATAACGATTAAAGACAGTTTCATTTCTAACTCTCCTTCCAGTCCATATACAATTGTTTTGAGCTTCTAATAAATCGGTTCGACTAAGAATACGATTGAATTTACAATGCTTTTGACCTTTTCATTAAAATACTTTCCAGATATAAAAAGTTGAATCCTTCAATTGATGATAGTTTCTTCTTAGTATCAATTACTATTTCATTTCCATTATCTGTTTTGATTATGATTCAAATATTTTATTGATAAAATTTTTTTTTCAAATTTTTAATTTTTCATTTCATTATGAAACAAATTATACGAAATAAATTTTATAAATCATATTCAACAACATTCTCATTCATACCCAATGATGTAAAACATATATTTGAAGTAGAAAAGTTATCATTAGAAGAGAATTTAAAAGCTATACCGAAAAAACCAAATTTACCAACCAATTTAAATAAAATTAATTATGATATAATTAAACCAAATGATTTAAAAGATTTATTTACAAAATTTAATTTGAATGATGTTTTAATAACTAATTTATCTAAATCCAAACAATTATATTCTGATAAGGACCTAAAATTTATTAATAAAGATGGTAATTTAATTAATAATATATATTTTCCAAATAGTGCAATATTATTAAATTGGATTAAAGAATTTAATAAACAAATTATAAATTTAAAACAAATAACATCAGAACAGAACTTAAATCAAACTATAAATAATAAAGAATTGGATATATTAGTATCCAGTTCAAATTTTGATAAAATTTTCAATCAATTTAAAATTATTAAAATTTCAAAACAATTTAAAAATGGTGAGAATAATATTCTTGATTCATCAAAGATTCATATTAACAATTTATCATTATTTGTATTAGGTCAATCAAATGAAATTATAGAATCATATTTAGATTTTATAATGACTAAAGAATTTACACAATTTTTCACATTTCATGGATTAAAAGAATTTATAAATCAATTAGTTTTAAATGAAAATATTCTTAACCTAAATGAATTTATAATTTATGTTTTTGAAAAATCTCCAAAAGTATTTAATTATCTAAGTACTGAATCATTAGATAAAATTGGATCAATCATAAATGATTCTACCATTTCTAAGAAAATTTTATCAATTATAATAAAAAGAGGTTATATACCTTCTGAATCATCAATAAATCATCATTTAAAACAATATATAAATGAAAATGATTCAATTAAATTAATTCAAGACTTATCATTTTTAAAACCAATTTTTCATTTAAAATTAAATAATTTAATAATATCAATTTTATTAAAAACAATTAATAATATAAATGAATTTGATAAATTAATTCAACTTATTAAATCAAATCAACATCATCAAAGTTTATTTAATCAATATCAATTATCATTATTTAAAAAATTAATGTTATTAAAACCAACAAATTTACAATTGAGTCAATTTATAATATTATTAAAACAACAAAAGATTGATATAAATCAAGAAATTAAAGAAATTATAAATGAAAGAATTTAATACAAATGGGGTGTCTAAAATTATAAAAGAAAGATTTTGATATAAATGTGTCGTTTATAAATTATTTAATTCGATTTCTGTCATTATACTTTGATTATTTGTCTGTCGTATCTGTTGTTGTTGTTGTTGCTGTTGTTGTTGTTGTTGATTATTCTCACCTCTTGTATAAAAACCATCTGTATAAACATAAAATCCATCATCACTTAAATTATCATTATTATCATCATCAGTAATCAATAATTGTTGATTATTCTTTTGCATCATTCTCATATCATCATTTAAATATTCATTATTATCTTCAAAAAATTTTCTTGAACTGATGGATCGTTTAATAAAACATAACATTGAAGTAATTAATGCCATTGAAACAATTGGTAATAATTGAATCCAACCAAGATATGATAAATTTGGTATAAATAATAAAATATCAGCTAAAAATGCTAATAAAGTAGTTAATACAGAAAATAAAGTTAAAATTAACATTAAATTTAAATATGGTGTTAAATCTCTTTTTTGAATAGTTTTTGGTATACCTTCATTATCAAATTGATTTTTTAATTTTTGAAATTTATATTTATCAATTATAATTGAAATTAATAAACTGAATATTACAATTAATAATAAACATGAAAAACAAAATGCAACAACATGAACAACTAATAATTTTGATATTGTATATCGAACTCTTGAAGGTAAAACAACTCCACCAAATCCAAAATTTCGATTTTCTGCAGTTGAATAAAATGATGAATTTGTTGATGGATAACCAATTTTTGGTGAACTACAAATTTTTTTAGTTAAATCACAAATTCCAAATACTCCAAATTTATAATTTTCATAACTTGATAAATAAATATTTTGTGATGGTGAAGTTAATGGAACTGATATAACTGGTAATAATTGTATAATCCAACATATGATACATAGAATTAACAAAGCCAATAAAGCTTTATCCATTATTAAATGACCCTAATATATATACTAAATGAACCTAAAGAATGATATAGTAAAGATATTAATAGCTATGTATTTTAGTACATATTTTTTTATAATTTCTTGATTTCTTGAAATTGATTTTTTTCTATTGAATCTACAAAGAGAAGATCAATCCTTTACCTGTTCTTTTTGGTGATCTGGGGTATGTCTTTAAACTATTAACAAGTTTGATGTTCTAACAAAGTATACAATTGATTGTCCGATTGGGATAGGTCATGTATGTCTTATAGCGTAAAGACTATGTTAATTTGTTTGATGAGGTGTAAAATCGATCTTGTTCATTCTTTCAACCTGTCCATTGGTTTGTGGATTGTTTTGGAAGTGGGTTTTAATCAAAGTGGTGATTTTCTGTTTATTGGCTCATTTCTTTTGATAAGCGAGTGATACTTGCAAATTTGTATCAAACTAAAGTAATGTTTTTCAATTTTGTTTGATGAATTTTATAAATTAATGAATTACAAGATCAAATGATGTATTTATTTATTGAAATTGTTATATTTCAAATTATGACATTTCAATATAGCATAAATATTTTCATTTGAATTTTGGTTATAATTCATTGATCAATTCATTATATTCAGTTTGGTTTATTTAAAGATCAAATTGGTATATAATAAAAAATATAATGCAAAAATGACAATATTTCAAAAGTTTGATACAGCGATTGAATAATTGACTTTGCTTGTTATAGAAATATAGATTCACACTTGAAACCATCATTATTTTAAATTGGTCTCTTTTGAAATTTGAATAATCAAATAAAACAAATAAAATCTTTAATGACCTGAAGGAATCAATACTGGTAAATAATCTAACTACTTTATTCATATTGTATCAGTAATCTAGAAATCCCAGGAGCTTACAAATTCTTTTCCGTGAATCTAAATCAATCAATTTGACCCAACTTGAAATATTCACTTTCATTGAAAGGCTAAACTCTTTATAACTCAATTTTTGTAATGGTGAAATTAAATTGAGGCTTATAATGATGGTAGTTTTTGGTAAGTGAATTTATCAAGCAGAGACGTTGACAATTGAATTAAAGAGATTTTGACTATATTTAATAATCAAAATCACTCATAGTATACAAAAAGATAAGGACCAATTAGTGATAGTTCTTATTACTAAATAATTTTAAGAATAATATTATATATAGCTTGCTTAGAAAAATCAAGACTGTTAACACCAAAAAGGAATTTAAGTTAAGAAATAGCGTTTAGTGCTTCAAATAAATCAGACTAGAATTGAAATATTTATTTAATCATATACATATCGCTCACATAACTTCAAAACTATCACAGTTGACCAATATCGTTGAGAATTTTCTATTTAAGGGACAATAATTAAGTAAAAAATGTGTTGATAAATAACATGATATACAATAAAAATGAAATCTTATTAGAACTAGATTCATTGCCATTTCTTGTAGAAACAGGACTATTTACATACTCTGTTTTTGCTTCTAAATATGATAATGAACTTGGATCAACCAAAAAAGTTTTTACAACTGTTGTTGGATTAATCAAAATTGTGTCCACAACCAAAGTTGGTACATCACTGATTGTAGAAGAATAAAAATGATAAACTTCTGTCTGATACGCATGATTACTTGCACTTGCAAATAATTTTGTTTCAGAACCAGTTGGATTGACCCATGCTACTGTGTATTCAACTGATCTTGAAGCAGTTCCATTAATTGTAGTTGGAAATGCTTTATAAACGTTTGTTTGAGTGACATCAAAGACACTGCTAGTAGCACCAATAATTGAACTTGTTGAAACCTTTGACATTTAAAATTCTATGATTTTATAAAACTTGAGAAACCCCATCATTTTATAATGGCACGATTATAACAAAATTTGATGCTGTCAAAAATGCAAAGACTAAAAGTGGTTATGAAATTAGAAAAAATAGTTTGATTACATCAATTATTTCGAAAATTGAATGGCTTTTTAAGATTTAATCATCCAATTTATCTAGTTATTAAACCATGTTTCAAATAGTGTCATGGTAGGATTTTTCACAATTTTCAAAAGAGTACAAAGCCGGTAAAGTACAAAATAATCAAATTTAATTTTACCCATAATTTTGAAAATAAATTTTTGCAGATAATTTCGTAATTGACCTATAAATTACGAAATTTTCATCAATATGCACTTTTTTCAAGAAATGAAACTTAATCTAATTACATTTTAAACTCTTAATTAAATGATCTCTGTTTCTCATAATTATCAACTACATTGGAATAAGATTGAGAAACGCAATATGCAATGCTTCATTTACAACTAACTAAATAATTCAAACAAGTTAATGCCTTGAATAATTATTCAAAATGGTTAGATTTCAACAAACACAGCTAAGGAAAGCATTACTTTCCGTTCGATTCAACTCCTGAGAATAACAAATGAAACTATATATTCCCAATTTTAAATGAGTATGTCCAATGGATCTAGACAATCGCTCATACAAAATGAGTATAGATAGTTTCCCTTTCCAAATTTTTTGATATTGAATTAATCTATTGATGTGAAAAAAAAAAAGATTGATTCAATTTGCATCAAAAACGTGATCAATCAAACAATTCATCAATCAAACAATTCATCAACAATTATTCATCTCTAATACTGAACGCTCGATTCTTGTTCAAAAACTAAAGCAGAGATTCCAATTCATCATTAAGTAGGTTGGAAGATTTCGGATTTTTTTTGTTCCTCTTATGAAATCTAATTTTTTTAAAATTTCAATTTTTATATCTATTTTAATATTGTTTTCATCTTTATTACCATATTTCAAATCATTCTTTTCAATGACTCATCCATATCATAAAGAATTACAAATTGCAACATTGGCAATCAAACGTGCTTCAATCTTAACTAAACATTTAAGTGATTCAATTCAACAACTAAAAAATTCAAATTCTACTATAACTAAAGATGATAAATCACCAGTTACAATTGGTGATTTTGCAAGTCAAGCAATTATAAACCATGCAATTAAAATTAATTTCCCTAATGATGAAATTGTTGGTGAAGAAGATTCAAAAGATTTACAATCAAATTCAAATTTAAGTAAACAAATTTTAGACCTTATTAGCCAAATTCAATTTGAAACTAAACAATTTGATTCAAAAATAGGTAAACTTGATTCAATTGAACAAATTTATTCTAGTATTGATTTTGGTGATTCAAAAGGTGGTTCAAAAGGTCGATTTTGGGCTTTAGATCCAATTGATGGTACAAAAGGGTTTCTTAGAGGTGATCAATTTGCTGTATGTTTAGCATTAATTGAAGATGGTGAAGTTGTATTAGGAGTAATTGGATGTCCAAATTTAAATGAAATTATAATTTCAAATGAAAAACAAATTGGTGAAAAAGGTGGATTATATTCTTCAATAAAAGGTGTTGGATCTTATTATACAAATTTATTTGGGTCAGATTTTATTGAGTTAACTCAACAAAAAAGATTAAAAATGAGTTCAAATTCAAATTCAAATGATATAAAAGTTGTTGAAGGTGTTGAAAAAGGTCATTCATCTCATTCAAATCAATCAAAAATTAAATCAATTTTAGGTATAACCCAAAAAAATCAATCAATTAATTTAGATTCTCAAGTGAAATATTGTGTTTTAGCAAATGGTCAAGCTGATTTATATTTAAGATTACCTATAAATAATGAATATAAAGAAAAAATTTGGGATCATGCAGCTGGTAATATTTTAGTTACTGAAAGTGGTGGTATAGTAAGTGATATTTATGGTAATAAATTAAATTTTGGTAATGGTAGATTATTAAATTCAAAAGGTGTTATTGCAAGTAATAAAGAAATTTTTGAAAAAGTTATATCAGCAATTGAACAAGTGATTTAAAATGATTATTTATTTTTATATACTAAAATAAATTGAACAAGTTTTTTGAACCATTCCTGGGGCAAATTGTAATTACTTGATTCCATTAATTGCAATTCTTTTACATTTATCTGATACTTGAAGCAAATTGTAACCATTTCATGTCTAGTCTATTCCTGTATACTTATTTTATTACCAATAATACTTGGAGCAATTTCTTGTAACCAACTCATTTCAATTTTTGAAACATTTCTTGCATAACCTTTTGTTGTAAATACATATTCTATATACATGATTACATCCAATTGTTTACCAAATAATGTTGAACTTGGATGTATACTAATCAATTGTCCATTATTAAAAGTTCTATATGATCTATCGGGCATACCAATTGCAGTATTTGTTAAATAACCTTTTAAAAAAGATTTTAAAATATTTTCAACATTTAATTTCTCTGATTCATCTTGATTAAATTGTGATAACATTTCATTTAATTGTTTATTTTTTGTTTCATTATTAATACTTTCATCTTGTTTAATTGTAGTAATCATGTAATCTTTTAATTGTTGTTTAATTTTTAAAACATTTTTAAATCCTTTAAAATTAAAAAAACAATCTAAACACCAATTTTTACCTAATAATTGAAAATTTTTTAAAAATTCATATAAACAAATTAAATCACCATAATCATTACCAATTGGACAATATTGTCTTCTTTTAAAATTTATTTCATCTCTAAGTTCACCAGTTACATTAAGAATCAAATTATCAATTGATAAACAAGAAATTATATCAATTACAGGTTTTAAAACTTTTAATTCTAATGCAGTTAATAAGACAATTGATAATTGTGGTTGTAATGGTAATATAGACATTTTTAAACCTAAATTTGTAATTTTACCTAAATCATTTAATGCCCCAAGAGTATATAAACTTTGTAATGCTTGTAAAATTGAATCCTTACCGGGATATTCTAACCATGACCAATTTAATAAATCATCAATACCTAATTTTTTTAAAGTTAATATTGGTAAAATTATATCATTTCTTTTAATTTCAGATTCTTGTTGTTTTGATAAATTTTGAAATATGGATTCTGAATATAATCTAAATACTTTTCCTTCACTTTCTCTACCTGCTCTACCAGCTCTTTGTTTTGCTGATGCTTGTGATATTGGAGTTGTTAATAATGTACTTAAACCAAGATTATGTTTAAAAATTTTAATTTTTCTTAAACCAGAATCTATAACGTATTTTATACCACTAATTGTTATTGAAGTTTCTGCAATATTTGTTGCTAAAATAATTTTTCTTTTATTTTTTGATAATTTTTCAAAAATTTTTGATTGTTGTAATGGTGATAATGCTGCATATAATGGTAATGCAACTATCAATGGAGCATTTTTTGGTAAATCCCCAGATAAATCATTTAAAATTTTAACACATGAATCAATTTCTTCTTGACCTGGTAAAAAACATAAAATATCACCTTCTGGTTCTGATAAATTTAATTGTATAATAGATTTTATCATTATATCTATTATATCTTCATTTTCGACATCTAAATAGTATTGTTTTACAGGATACATTTTACCTTCAATAAATAAAATCGGAGCTTTATTAAAAAAATTTGAAAATAATTCTGCATTTAAAGTTGCTGACATTATAATAATTTTTAAATCTGATCTTGAACCTGAATCAATTAAAGATTTTAAAAAACCCATAATTAAATCAGTTAAAATTGTTCTTTCATGAGCTTCATCTAATATAATTGTTGAATATTTATTTAGAAACTTATCTAACATTATTTCTCTTAATAACATACCATCAGTTAAATATTTTAATTTTGTTTTGGGGCTAGTTTGATTTGTAAATCTAACTTGATAACCAATTTCTTGACCTAATTTACAACCATATTCTTCACTTACTCTTGAAGCTAAAGATGCAGCTGCAACTCTTCTTGGTTGAGTAACACCAATCATTTTTTTATTTTCTTGAATTAAAAATTGTGGTATTTGAGTTGATTTACCAGAACCAGTTTCACCAATTATAATTGTAACTTGATTTTGTTTAATATGATTTAAAATTTTTGATTGATGTTGATAAATTGGTAAATTTTTTCGTATTTTTAATAATTGATTTGAAATTTCAATTAATTGAGATTTTGATTTATTAGAGAATCGATATGATTCTTCTTCTTCATCTTCTTCTTCTTGATCTTTATAAATGACAGTTTTGGGTACTCTACTATTGCCGTTTTGGACAGATTTCTCTTTATTGGGTTTTGTATCTATGGAATCTTCTTCATCAACTTCAAATGTTTTATTTAGTTCATCTGAGATCAAATTTGATTCTATTGTTTTTTGATTATTTGATTCTATTTCATCAAATTTGAATTTTTTATTTTGTCTAACTTCAGGTAGGATTTCATTTTCATTTTCTATATGTTGTTCTTTATTCTTGGACTTTCTCTTTCTTTTTCTTTTCTTATTAATATCATTATTAACTAACTCAATAGTCATCTTTAATTATTGCAAAATGCAAAAAAAAAAAAAAAAAAAAAAAAAAAAAGATTATCAAAAATGAACCATGTATAAACGATCAACAATATTCTTATTAAAAAGATTCCAAAGTACAGTTCCAAGAGATCCCGTGACTATTATACCCACCGTTTATGAATTAACTCAAGATAAAGATCTAACACCCGAATTAAATCCTGAAACTTCATTAGTTTCATATTTAAAATCAAGAAATTTAATTGAATCAATTACTGATGAAAAATTATTTAATTCAACAATTGAAAAAAATTTAAATCAATATAAATTATATTGTGGTGCTGATCCAACTGCAATTAGTCTTCATTTAGGTAATCTTTTACCATTAATGGTATTATTACATTTTCAATTACGTGGATCAAATATTGTCGGATTAATTGGAGGGGCAACTGGACAAGTTGGAGATCCAAGTGGTAGAAAAGATGAAAGAGATATAATTGAAAATGAAAAATTAAATAAAAATATTAATAATATAACTAATCAATTTGAATCATTTTTTAAAAATGGTTTAAAATATGCAAATTCAAGACAATTTCCAATAAATCAAAGAGGTGATTATCAAATTTTAAATAATTTTTCATGGTGGAAAGATATTAAAATGTTGGATTTTTTAAGTTCATTTGGAAAATTTATTAGAATTAGTTCAATGATTTCAAGATCTTCAATTCAATCAAGATTAAATTCAAAAGAAGGTATAGGATTTAATGAATTTACTTATCAAATATTACAAGCTTATGATTTTTATCATTTATTTAAAAATGAAAATGTAAATATTCAAATTGGTGGTAATGATCAATGGGGTAATATAACTGCTGGAATTGATTTAATTACAAAATCAATAAAAAATTCAAATAGTTATGGTATAACTGTTCCACTATTATTAACACCACTGGGTGAAAAATTTGGTAAATCTGCTGGTAATGCAATTTTTATTGATTCAAATTTAACTTCACCTTATCAAATGTATCAATTTTTTATAAATGTTTCTGATGATTTAATTGGGAAATTATTAAAATGTTTCACTTTATTACCTTTAAATGTTATAGAAAGTGAAATTATACCAAAACATAAACAAGATCCTGGTTTAAGAATTGGACAAAGAATCTTAGCTAGAGAAGTTGTTGATTTGATTCATGGTGTTGGAATTGGTGATGAAATGGCTTTTATTACTGGATTTCTTTTCCCAACTCCTGATCAACCATTTAATGATGAAATTTCGGCAAATAAATTAATTCAAGTATTTCAAAGATCAGGAATATTACATAAATATAAATTAAACAATCCTACAAATGATATTAAATTATCAACAATTCTAGCTGAAATCACGGGGAAAAGTAAAAGTGAAATTAAACGATTAATTAAAAGTCAAGCTATTTATATTGGTCTTGATCGTGATCAATTAAATGATCCTGATGATGTTGTATTATTTGATAAAAGTCATCATTTGATAGATGAAAAATTAATGTTGATTAGAATTGGTAAACAAAATTATTATGTTACAGAATTTATATAAAAATAAATCTCAGTTGTATATGGAAAATAGATACATTATATCCGATTCCTTATCCGCAATCTTATCCGAGAACAAAGGTACTGACTCTTTGTGGCTTGTTACCCAATTAGGAAGTCTTCATTTGTAAGGCTAGAATTTAATTATAATTAGTCAAACAAAAAAAAAACCGATTACAAATTAAAACTTAAACAATCATTGAAATCTCATCTCATAGATTCATTTCAATTCATTTCAAAACTATAAATAAATTGCAATTTATCTTTATTTCTTTTTTACATAATTTAGTATAATTTATAATGTCTTCATCACCATCATCATTTTATGATTTAAAACCTTTAGATTCCAAAAATCAACCATATGATTTTAATCAATTAAAAGGTAAAGTTGTTTTAATTGTTAATGTTGCTTCTAAATGTGGTTTTACACCTCAATATAAAGGTTTAGAAGAATTGAATAAAAAATTTGATTCATCACAAGTTCAAATTTTAGGTTTTCCTTGTAATCAATTTGGATCACAAGAACCAGGTACAAATGAAGAAATTGGTCAATTTTGTCAATTAAATTATGGTGTTTCATTCCCAGTTTTAAATAAAATTGATGTAAATGGTGATAAAACTGATGAAGTTTATAAATATTTAAAATCTAAAAAATCTGGTTTATTAGGTTTAAATAGAATTAAATGGAATTTTGAAAAATTTTTAATTGATCAAGATGGTAATGTTGTTGAAAGATATTCAAGTTTAACTAAACCAATTGATATTACTCCAAAAATTGAAGAATTATTACAAAAAAAAATTGTTAAATAAAGAAAAATTTTAATATATGAATGAAATTAATTTGAAATTAATAAACTCTTGATTCATCTATTTTCATCTTTTGAATTTTCGTGAGTCAATGTTCACTCGGTAATGAACGTTGGATTTACCTGGTTCAAGAGCTGGATTATTTCAATTCATTGGTCATGTAATGCAATCTTATTTGTGATCAACGTTGTAAATGAATTTATTGATTTATTATCAATCTTCAAAATGTTTCATTTGAGCATTGGTTTATTCGAAATCATAACTATGCAAACTAATTCTGCATCAGAAGATAGAAAATCAAGGTTATTCATAAAAACATTCACTTTTTTATTCTTCTCTTTGCTCGAGATTTGGGTCAAAACATCTATAAAAGTGATTATTAACAAATTTGTTTGTTATCAAGTAAATGTGAAACGATTTCATTCAATTCGATTCAACCACAGATTTCCAAGGTTACATGCTTTAAACTTGATGAGAATAATTAGAATTTATGACTTTGAGCAGAATTATTCATTTTCAAGCTTAAGCATTTGATTTTGACATAGATAAAAATATACAACTCTCTCAAGTATGTGTGACCTTTAATTAAATTTTGAGTTTTCGAATTTAATCCCATAGTATAATACAAATCCATGGTTTGTAGCTATTCTACATCAAAAATCTTGTTCAATTTGATCGTTGATTTAATGGAAATTTCTTTTTGGACTGTGGATGGTTTAATTTAAATTTCGTAATATTTATATCTTGATAATTAAAGACATTGAGAATTAAAATGGTTGACAATTATAATAGTACAGCATTACAAATCTAGAGTCAAACTAGATATGGACTTTAACATAGTTTTGAAAGGTGAACGTAACTTAAGTCAAAATAATTAAAATGTATTGAAATCTTAACAAAAATAAATTTGGTTGCAAATTTTGAAACAAAAAAAAAATTACATCTTTCATTGGTTAATATAAAGTTAGATTCTTAGTCAAAAAATGTTGATTAATCTTGTCTTCAGTTTCTAGAGTGTTGTGATTCTGACTTGAAAGATTGGATTTATTATTTATATCATGTTATGTATGTTTTGAAAATTTTGGTCAAAAATTTTCCAAATACAGAAATTCCTACATTGTATGTCATTGGTCTTAATTCATCATTTTTTCTAATATATCTTTTCAATGATATACCATCGAAGGTTGATTACTGCTCAAATAGTTTTTCATCGTTGAATTTTTAGAATCTATTATTACACTCATTTCTATTTAAACCATATTCTAGTCCAATGATAAATTTTATTGTAACTTAGCAACTTTCAATTATAAAACCAAACAAAACAAATTTTTTACTTTCTGTTAACTGTGAAACTTTAATTCGACATGACTTCAAAATCAATATTTGTAAATTTAGAAATCAAACAAATTACAAACATTTAAGAAATTCAAGCTTAAAATTGAATTAAGAGATTTATTAAAGCAATTCTATCCCATATCTTTTTCCATTACTTTCTATACAATTCAACTAAATTCTGGTGGATAATAATTACCAAAATTTTCGGGCAAATCAACTTCAGAATAACAATTTTGAATTATTAAAGCAGTTAAACTTTTAGGTAATTCCAATTTACAACCAATGATACTTTTTTCTAATAATAAAGATTTTAAATTTTGAGGAAATTTAAATGAAGAAGTTAAAATTAATTGATTTGTATTTAAACTTAATTTAATCAAATTTTTTGGAAATTGAATTAAATCATTTAAAAAAACAGCACCATATCTTTCAGAAATCTCATCTGGTAATAAATAATAAAATTCTTATAAGTTGGTAAAATCATTTTCATTTTCAAATAAATCATAAGGAAATCTTGATCCCATTAAACAAAAAAATTTCAAATTTGATAAATTTCTTAATGATTTAAATTCGAATACATTTGGTACATTCAAGATCAATTCAGTTAAACTAATAGGTACATTGATTTCTTTAATTGATAAAATATTATCACAACCAATTTCAAGAATTTCAAGATTCAGACATTGTTTTAAAATTCGATTAATATGATTTTTTTTACCTAATTTAATAACAATTGATTTAAAATTTAAATCTAAATCAGAAATATTAAAATATGGGTTTAACTAATTTGTTTCAACAATATCAATTTTTTCATTCAATTGATTTAAAATTTTAAATTCTAAAGTGTTTAATCTTAATTTATTAATTTTATTAATTTCATTTGGAATTTGAATTGTACTTTCGAATCTCCAATCAAGTTCGACCCATAATGCTTTATTAAATAATTTCTTATACATTATGTCACCTTCCTTAATGGTTTTCAGATGAATAAACCATGGATAAATTTGATATTTTTCACAAAGTTCAAATAATGTCTTCGATGAATTAATTTTAATAGATTTTTGATATTTAGTTAAAACCTTTTCATCGTTTGTGAGTTTTTCATCAGGTAAAACAACAATAACTTTTTATAATAAATACTTTAATGCAAAAACTTTAAAAAATGGATCATATAAGAATAATTTCAATTATGAAAAATTAAAATTTGGAAATATTAAATTGATTAATTCTGATGGTAAAAGTTTAATAAATCTTATTAATTCAATGAAATCAATTTAGAAATTGAGTAGTGATGCTGATGATTATGAAGTTGAGATAAATTGACGATATCGTCTTTGTTAATGATAAAATTGGTAATTAATTAATAAATTAATGAATTACACATTTAAAAAACAGTAATATCGCGCGCCTCGATTGAATTGGCTGCGAAAAATTTAAAATTATTTCATAATCAAAGTTGCAAACCACATCAATGCGTATATGAGAATATTAGGAAATCTATAAAAGAAATCGTTATTAAAGAAATTGGACTCCAATTAGACATGATACTATCCATTGGTTCATTCTCTTTTGAAATGAACTTACATACTGTCTTGTGATTAACTTAGTATATTGAAGTAATAAAACTCGAATTTTGAGAAAGAGTTGATAGTTCAAGGTTTAACCAATTCACAAAAATATGAAATTAATCAAATTCAAAGACCTTGTTTGATAAATGAATGATATAAATTTGCTATTTGATAATATGAGAGGAGATTTATAGAGAACATAAGTAATATAACATTAAAAAATAATAGTAAATTATGATTGTATACGATGTAAATGTGGGATTTGGGTGTAAAATTAATTGGGTCCAACAATTCAATACTATAAATGGTAAAAAATGGTGTGCAAAGTAAATTGAGAAGTAGTGTACTTTGAACAGGTGCTAAATGTCGTGTGATTTAATTTGAATGACGTATTGATAAAAAACAGAACGATATTGTAAGACATTTAGTAACGCCACAATCAATAATAGTAATAGTAAACGCGACATTTTACCACCTCCTTTTTGATAAGAAGGACATCGCACATTAGTCACAGCTTACATAAACAATTATATAGTTTATCGTTATCGGTTGGTGTAAAAATGGGGGTAGTGTAAATGTGTAAATATGTGTCAATATATAAATATATATATTGAATCAATTCTTCTAGAATACTCTATCAATATTTTACTATTACTATTTCTATCTTATACATTTTCTTTCATTTACTCCTATCAAACTATTACTACCACGGACAAAACTATCCAATCACAAATCAACATTCTTACAATTGACTAATAATTCCAAATCATTCCCAATTTTCAATCCTGATTCAGGCTTAATTTCATTTTATCTTCACTTCCCCGGTAGTGTATAATCACTCAACATTTTTTTTATTTTTTTTCCCTCCCCAATTTAATTTATTTACGATTACCTACTACTGCCTTGACGCTACCATATTATACCATATTTGACAGCTAATTCATATTTACTCATCCACATTCATTTAACATATTTAAACACTTTAGATTCTTCCCATATTGAAACTGGTTTTCCAATATTAGTTAGTGTTTGATTGTTTACTCCTTCCTTTTTGTTAGCTATGATTGATGAATATAATTCTTATACTTTTGGTGAATCACTTTTAAATAATCAATTTAAATTTATTAAACATTTACAAGATGGTTCATTTGGGAAAGTAACTCTAGCATATGATATAATCAATCAAAGACAAGTTTCATTAAAAATCATTCCAAAAAATTTTAGATCTTTACAAGAAATTCAATATTTAGAACGATTAAAAAATCATCCAAATATTTGTTCAATTTATAATTATTTCACAATTGGTAATAGAACTAAATATTACGTATTATGTTTAGAATATTATTCAAATGGTGATTTATATGATTTAATTCATACAAGAAATTTATCAACAAATGAAATAATTTTATTATCAAATCAATTAATTTCAGCATTAAAATATTCTCATTCATTAGGAATATATCATAGAGATTTAAAACCAGAAAATATTTTAATAGATTCAGAAAATAATTTTAAAATTGGTGATTGGGGTTTAGCTACAAGTATTAGATTTAATAATGAATTTAAAGTTGGTTCAGATAGATATATGTCACCAGAATGTAAACAATTGAATAATGAAAAAAATTTGGATTGTAAATATTCAGATTATTGGTCAATTGGTGTTACTATTTTAACTGCTATATTAGGTTCATGTCCTTTTAAAACTAATTTATCAATTAAACAAGGATTTGATTTAATACCAAATTTCAAAAATAAAGAAGTTTTTTTAGATTTTTTGAAATATGGTGATGAAGAAAAAATTAGACAAAGAGATTTAGATTTGTTTTTGAAAAGGATTAATGAAGAAGGAGTTAATGGATTCGAAGAAGAAGAAGAAGAAGAAAAGCAGGAAGATGAAGTATTTTCAATGGAGTTTGAACAACAACAAAGTTCAATTGGAATTGATAATAAAGATAATGATGATTATGATGTTAATGATTTACCTGGTTTAGTTAAAAATTCATATCAATCATCTAAATCATGGTGTGATTATGATGATTTTGATTTTGAATTGGAAATTTCAAAATTAAATTTATCAAATTCAAAAAAATTTAACATAGGTAATAATGATAATATTAATGATAAGAAATTTAATGGTAATAATAATGGTAATAATAATGATGATGATGATGCTAATGTTAGAATAATAGAAACTGAAATTTTTGATATAATTGATGTATAGAAAAACACTTAATATATTAAAAATAAATGACTACAATATAATTTTGCAACCAAATAAACTAACTTCCTTAACTACTTATCGCCTGTTGAATCAAACCCTAAACAGGTCCAATTATTAAAAATAAATGACTACAAGATATTTTTGCAACCAAATAAACTTCCTTAACTATTTACCGCCTCTTGGGTGTATCCTAAACAGGTCCAATTTTTCAAAGGCATTAATGAATCTTTGTGTTTATCAAATAATATTAAAGGCATTTCAAAAAATTATGGTAGTTATTCCGTTACTCCATCGAAATTCAATTGTTTACCGTTGAAGGCCCTGTTATTGGCCGGTGGAAAATTCTCTATATACACTCCCAGTCCTTTTAATTATGATTCATTTTTTTTTCTTAGAGCAAAAATTTTTCAACATATAAACTCCTGAAAATTTCTCAATTTTTTAGAATAAGAAGAAAATATATTCAAAGATGTCATTCAGATCAAATTCAATTAAATTAGCTACTAGATTAGCTTCACAAACTATAAAACCAACTTTATCAAAAAGAACTTTAATTACATTAGCAAAATCATCATCAATTAAACCTTTTAGTTTACAATTTTCAAGAGGGGTTAAAACCATTAACTTTGGTGGTACTGAAGAAATTGTTCATGAAAGAAATGATTGGCCAAAAGAAAAATTATTAGATTATTTTAAAAATGATACACTTGCTTTAATTGGTTATGGATCACAAGGTTATGGTCAAGGTTTAAATTTAAGAGATAATGGTTTAAATGTTATTATTGGTGTTAGAAAAAATGGTGCATCATGGAAAGCTGCAATTGAAGATGGTTGGGTCCCAGGTGAAAATTTATTTGATGTTAAAGAAGCAATTGAAAAAGGTTCAATTATTATGAATTTATTATCAGATGCTGCACAATCAGAAACTTGGAATGATTTAAAACCTTTAATTACTCCTGGTAAAACATTATATTTTTCACATGGTTTTTCACCAGTTTTTAAAGATTTAACTCATGTTGAACCACCAAAAGATGTTGATGTTATCTTGGTTGCACCAAAAGGTTCTGGTAGAACTGTTAGATCATTATTTAAAGAAGGTAGAGGTATCAATTCTTCATATGCTGTATGGAATGATGTTACCGGTAAAGCTGAAGAAAAAGCAATTGCAATGGCTATTGCTGTTGGTTCTGGATATGTTTATCAAACCACTTTTGAAAGAGAAGTTAATTCAGATTTATATGGTGAAAGAGGTTGTTTAATGGGTGGTATTCATGGTATGTTTTTAGCTCAATATGAAGTTTTAAGAGAAAATGGTCATACACCAAGTGAAGCTTTTAATGAAACTGTTGAAGAAGCTACTCAATCTTTATATCCTTTAATTGGTAAATACGGTATGGATTATATGTATGATGCATGTTCTACAACTGCAAGAAGAGGTGCTTTAGATTGGTATCCAAGATTTAAAGATGCTTTAAAACCAGTATTTGAAGATTTATATGCTTCAACTAAAAATGGTACTGAAACTCAAAGATCATTAGATTTTAATTCACAACCTGATTATAGAGAAAAATTGGAAAAAGAATTACAAACAATTAGAGATATGGAAATTTGGAGAGTTGGTAAAGAAGTTAGAAAATTACGTCCAGAAAATCAATAAGGAACTTACTCAACTACTACCCCTACATTTTATCATCATATAGTCATGAATGACTGAACAGATTTCAATTCATTGTATTTTCTTACACACTGGAAACAGTGTATATATTTTTTTTTAATAATGTTTGCATTTATATATTTTATAGGAAAGGTTAATAATGTTTGTTGAATAAACAATTAATATTTTCAAATCAGTTATTATACTTTTTTTTTTTCTTTAATTCTTCTATGAATTTTAATCAATTTCGACTAATTTCAAAATTTAAACCATTCAAGATATTTCCAATTTTAAAACCACAACCAATCAATTATGAACCATTAAGATTAAAGAATGAAACCCACCCAAATTTTAAAAATTTAGATCCTCAACGACAACAAAATTTAAGTCATTTAATCAAACAATTGGAAATTCAATTACCTAATATATTACAACAATCAATTTCAAAAAAACTAATATCTAATCAAATTAATCTACGGATATGTCCTTTAATTATGAATGAAACTTATTTACCTAAATTAAATGGATATTTAATCTATTACACCTCATTTAAATTAATTCTGTTGGTATTGACAAATTTCATTTTTAATTCAAATATTAAATTACATATAAATTCATTAAAATTTAATGAAAAATTTGATTCAAATTGTATTTATCCAATCAATCCAAAAATTTATATTCGTTGGTCAACTTGTGAAACTGGTTGTGAACATTTAAATCAACAATCAACTATAAATATTAAATATCAAAAATTAAATTCAAATTCTCAAGAATTTGAAAGAATTTTAAATGGATTATTTATATTTGAATTAAATTATGATTGTAATAAAATTTTAGTTCATACAATTGAAAATTTAAATATTATTGAAAAATTAAATCTTGAAGAAGAACAATCAGCTTTAAGAGTTTGTTAATATTATATGAAATTTTAAATCTGTTCAATCAAAAAACTAAGAATTAAAGAAACTAACTAATGGAGTAGCCACTAATTACTGCTGTGTCGACCACTTCATTAAAATCAATAACAGGAACTAACTAATTAACACTTCTAGTTCAGCTACAATTAATCCAGATATACTGACTGGTTCATAATTAATTCAATCTTACCATGGATTCTACAGAAATCGTTGCTTAAACAAGATCAGGCCTAAGTGTATCATCAAGTCAACCTCAGCTCCAATTAAACCCACGACATTATCCAGTTAATATTAAAGGTGTTACCATGAATTCTATAGAATTCGTTGTTTATTTAAAAAGTACAATTTCAAGAAATTCAAGTATTGTTGAAACAAAAACAAATGATCTTGTTGCAACAACTAAAGCTCCAAATGATACTTTTGGATCAAATAGTGTTGACGATACAACTGTAAGAGAGAGATGAAATCTTACATCTTCTGCAATCAATTAACAACCTTCAAAACAAAATTCAAATCAAGCTACAAATGGTGACCATAAAAGTATAAAAAATTATTCAAAAGATACGATGTTTCAAAGACTAAAATAAACAATCCAAGTTTCTATTCACGAATAAATTAGATTACTATGGTTTTTGTAACTTCAAAATAATCAAAATTTTATCAAGTCTACTTGTATATATCAATAAATATTTAACTTTGAATCAAAAAAACAGAATAGAAAGCTACATTGAAGAAATCGAAGGTCAATTGTTGTTAAAAAAACATTCGCTATCAATAAAAATTTAATTTCATTTCCTCATTCTTGTATATATTTATTTAAATTAAATTTCTTAATTTCATCTAAAGATAAATTTGATATTTGAATTGATAATAAATGATCAATTATTTTTTTATTTTGATATAATTGATTAAATATTAAAATTTGTAAAATTAAAATAAAAATTAATATCATATAAATGAATAAATTTCGTAAATCATAAATCTTTGGTGGTTGTGGTAATGGTTTTGGTTTTGATTGTTGAGTAATAGAAAAAGATGAAGATTTTTTAATTGATTGAATTATAACTTCTTTTTGTGATGGTTTTGATGGTAATGTTGTTGTTATAATTGGTGAATCAATAATATATGTATTTTCATCAATTTCCTTTTTCAATTCTTCAATTAATTCTTTCATATTTGATTTAGAACCCAGTAATGAAGATTTTTCAATTACACTTTTCATCCAACTTTTACCTGACCATTCAATTTGATAAGTTATTAATAAATTTGTTTTATTATTATTTGACCAAGTAAAAATATAATTTGTTTTAATTTGAAATACATTACCAGATGGTACATCTGGAGTTGAAGTTTTTGTTGTAACTATTATATAATCATAATAATTTAAATGTTGAATAATTTCTAAAACTTCACATCTTGTAGATTTTGGTCCAATTGAATAACCTAAACTTCTTCTATAATTATATCTTCTTTCTAATAAATTTGAATCATTACTTAATTCAAATTCAGAGAATAATGAAATTTCAGATCCATCATGATTTTCAAGAAAACTTTTTTGAAATGAAATATTTGAACCAAATAAAATATCAAATACAATACCTAAAGGTGCATTTAAATCTTCATCAATTAATTCAATTTCTGAATCTGAAAGTTCATGATTTGATGAAGTTGGAATATGATAATCAGGTCCTTTATTTGAATATTTCGATTCTGGTTTTAATTTAACTAATTTTGAAATAGGATTGTTCTCTATTTCTTCTTGGTTTGATTCTGTTTCTTTTTCTTCTTCTATTATTGATTTTTCATCACCATCTATTGACATTATATAAGATTCAATTTCTTTATTTTCTTTAATTTCATTTTGTAATCCATTTTCTTCAATTTTTTCAATTTGAGAATTTGATAAATCATTATTTGATTTTCCAGTTTTACCTTTCCATATAGTTAACATTAATTCATAAGTTGAATCTCTACTTAAAAAACTTGCAAATGTATGAATTTGACCATTTGAAGTTTCAATACTTATACCATTTGGAAATAGACCAGCAATAGATTTTTTTTCAAATTTTATTATATCATTAAATTCTAATATTAAATTTGTAACCCAACCTAATAAATTTGAATTAAAACATATATAACTTTCACTAATATAAATTCTACCTTGTAATAAGATTTCTCTACTTAATGCACAAGCAAAATCATCTAATAATCTATCAGTTAAATCTAATTTTTTAAATAATTGATGGAATTCTATATTTCTTTTCATTATTGTATATCTAAATTTTGAATCTTTATAAAATTCATCAACATATAATTTATTATCAAATTTTGGTGATAATGGTAGGTCATTTGTAATTGGTGATGATATGATTGTATTTGGATTAATTTGTGATGAAGAATTTGGTGAAGAAATTATTGAATCAAATGTGCCTTCACTAACTGTTCTTTTTGATTTTCGATATGCAATAATCTTTGGTGAAGATAATAATAATTTATTATTAATATCACCATTTTCATTACTCAATCCTCCTTCTTCTTCTTTTTCTTCTTCATTTTCATTTTCTTTTTGTTTCTCTTTTTCTATTTCATATTCTTGTAAATCTTTTAAAAATCGATTTTGATTTGATTCAAATTGTGAATTGTTATTATTATTATTATTATTATTATTTTCTTTTGAATCTTTTGATATAATTGAATTTGCATCTTCTTTAGTAGTCAATGGATCTAATGGAGTCTTGGTGAATGTTGTAGGTAATGATAATTGAGATTTTTCTAAAGTTGAAGTTGTTGCTATTGATGAATTTAACCTTTGTGGTGGTGGTTGTACCTGTTTGATATTTTTAGTGGTGGTTGTTTCTCGTTTGATTAATTCTTGTTTGATATCCAATGATTCATTTGAAGACATTGAATAATTCCATGCATCATCATCATCATCATCTATGGAATTTAATGGCATTGAATATTGAATTATTAATTTAAATGATCGTTTAGATTTAATTCGAATCACAAAAACTAAAACCGAATTCTGCCCGCCCTGCCCCCAACAAAAAAAGAGAAAAAAAAAAACAGTAATATAATCTCTCATATATATATTTTTATACTTCTAATTTTTATTATAAGGTTTCATATAATAATTCTTGTAATCTGTATTCTTCATTTGCTTCATCAATTTCTTGCCAATTTCCTATAAAATCATCACCTCTAATTATTCCAGGTAAAGTTTTACCATTTGATTGTCTTTTCCAAATTTTTTTTGCATCTTCATCAGTACCTAAATCTCTATATTCAAATTTAATTCCATTAGCTTGTAAAATTGTTGATAATCTATTAGTTCTTGGCATTATTTGCATACCACCAGCTAATGAAGTAAAAAGATAAATTGGTTGAGATTGTAAATGTTTACGAATTTCTTCTGGTGATACATTCAATTCTGATAAATCATCATCATCAAGATTGGTATCTTTTTTGGTTTCTTCTTTTGATTCTACTTCTTTTGGATCTTTTACATTTGGACCTTCATTATCTTCAATTGGTGCTAAAGGTACTTGTTCATCTTTTTTTTCTTCCTCAGCTGCTTGAGTTTTTAAATTAATATCTACAGGATCATCTATTTTTTGAATTTCTTTATATTCTTCTGGATCTTCTTTATTGGATTTTTCTTCTTCTTTGAATTCACCAGTTAATAAAGTTTTAACATTTTCATTCTTTTCAGTAATTTCTTGAATATCTTTTAAATCAGTTTTTTCATTATTTTTTGATGATGAATCTTCATTTAAATCACTAGTTATACCTTGTTTTTTTAAATTTTCTTGATCAACATGTTCTAAAGGATCTTCATCAACTAACGCACCTTCATCAATTAATCCTTGTGGATTGGCATTATCTTTTTCATTATTTGATTCTTTAATTGCATCTTCTTCAACTAAATCTTCATGAGCTGTTGTTGATTGTGTATCTTCTATACCTTTTACAGGTGCTGATTCGACACTTTTTGCTTCTTTTTCTGTTGATTCGACTTCACCTTCGACTTTGTTTTTGAGATCATCTGATTTTGATTCTGATTTTATTGGTTTATCTTCATCTTTGGTTGTTATTTCAGAATCATTTGATTTTGGTTCTTCAAAATCATTCGATTTAGGAATATCAGTTTTTGATTTTGGCTCTGAATCAACTGACTTATCTTCTTTTGAATCTGATTCAGCTGATTTATCTTCTTTTTTTGATTTTGATTCCGACTCAACTGATTTATCTTCTTCTTTTGATTTTAAATCTGAATCAGCTGAATTATTTTCGTCTTTTGAAATTGGAGCTGATTCTACTGATTTATCCTCTTCTTTTGATTTTGGTTCGGCTAATTTATCTTCTTCTTTGGAGAAATTTTTTTCATTCGTTTCCACTTCTTTATCATCTAATTTCACTTCTTCGTCATCATTAAGATCTGATTCTTTTTCATCATCTTTGTCCAGTTTTGAATTTTCTACATTTAATTCACTATTTTTTTTCAAATCATTTTTAATTTCTTCTAATTTAACTTCAGGTTGACCAGATTGATTTAATTCATTTCTTAATTGATTTTTATTTAAATTTGTTTGTTCAGTATTATCATTTACATGTAAAACTTCTTCAACCATTGTATCTAATTTATCAATTGATATAAAAGGGTCATCACTAATTAAAGCACCTTCTTCAATTAAAGTATTTGTATTTGCATCATTTTTTTCATCTTGAGTCATACCTGAATTAACTTCTTTTTCACCATAATTTCTAACTCTTGATCTTGATCTTGAAATTGATCTTAAATAATTAGTTGAACTTTCAGATCTTTTTGAATATAAATTATCAATTGAAGGTAATTCAATTCTTGGAGAATCAGCTTCAAAATTTGTATAATCACCAGTTGTAACTAATGAAGGATCTCTTGTTAATGGAGTATCATGAAATCCAGAACCTAAATTTTTTAAAGTTGCAATTTTTTCAGCTTTTGCAATTGAATCACCCATTGTTGGTTTAGATTGTCTTGAACGTCTACCATCGGATTCTTCTTCTTCTTCTGGTTCTTGTTCCGATTCATTTGCAATTTCTAAATCTGCAGGTAATTCATATTTAGTTGGTTCTTCACTATGAACATTTTTATAAGTATCACCTCTTGCTAAATGAGGATTTGATGAATTGATTGAAGATCTTGAATTTGAACGATCATTTTTTCTATTTGATGGATTAGCAGATCTTGATCTTGATCTTGCACGTTCAGTATGAAAATAACTTGAACCATATAAATTTGATTCTTTTTCTCTTTGTTGTTGAGCAGGTGAAGGAGAAATTATTGGTTTATTATCAATATGTAAGTCATGATGTTTAAATTTTGAATCTGAATGAGGTAATTTATGATAATCATAAGATTGAACATGTTCTAATAAATTATTATGATCTTTTATATCATTATCCAATTGATATTCAGATAAATTAGGAGTAGAATAATCTTCTTGTTTATAAAAAGAAGAAGAAGAAGAACCTGGTTCTTTAATTTCTGAAATTGAATCTTTTAAAGGATTTGATTGTTTAATTGATTGTTTGATTTCTTTCTTTTGATTGGATTTTAAATCATTTTTCAACTTTTCAATCTCATCATTTTTTAACTTTTCTTCTTCTTCTTGTTGTTGTTTTTGTTGAGTTTTTGGTGGTAATTTAATATCAGTTTTAATTGAACCATCATTATCTAAGAATTTTTCAAAATCTTCTTCACTATTCATTAATGCACCTTCATTAATTAAATCATCCAATGAAGCATTGATTGAAGATTTCAAATTATTAAAATTCAGTTTTTGTTTACGTTCTTTTGATCTTGAAGTTTTATATTTTTCAGGGTGAATATAATTTTTATGTAAACTATCATCAGCAGATCTAATTGAAGCACCAACTAAAGAAGGTGAATCTGATCTTTCAGCAGATTCCAAACGTTCTTCAAAATCCATAATTGAAATAATATGCTAGTAATAAAAATTTGAAAATGTGAATCAAATGAAAATTGATATAAAAATTATAGTAGCAAATAATTAATTGATTTGATAAGAGAGAGAATATTATCTCACTTTTCCAACACAAAAAAAATTATCAATCAATGGGGAAATGGATCAAAAGACAATTAACATCATCTACTTTCACTCAATTGAGTGATTTTTTGAATTGGTTGAGTATTGTGAGGTATTTTCTCATTTCACCCTATTCCTTTTTCTTCCCGTATTGAGAAGTTTGAATTGAAAAGAGAAACTAAATCATCAAATAATTTCTTACTATGACGAGAGATAGGTGTTTACTAAGGTTGAATATGAACTAAATTTGTTTATGAATGGATTTTATTAAAATTTATTAGTCTATGACAATCTAATTGAATTTGATTGGATGCGCTTAAAGATATTTTTTTAATTACTATTATTATAATCACTAATTAATGGTTTATCAATTATTTTCTCGAGTAAATGATTTAAATCAATTTATGTCATTCAAATCATTATCTTCTTTATATCTTATATGAGTTTTAATACTATTGATTAATACTCTCTATTTTGAAAAAAAATTTACGAGAAATTGGTAGTAGTAGTACATCGCTTAAATTCCCATTCAAATTGTCCCAAATCAAAATACACCCAAAGTTAAACCAAAACAGAACAATTTGGATTAATCATTTAAGCCGAATAAATGCTAACTTTAATCCTTTCAAAGCTTTTTAAATGATCTATTATTAGTTTTAGTAAATTATTAAAACTCCAAAGTCGTGTATACATACACAAATTTATCATTTCTAACACGTTCGCCACTATAGAAAAAATTTATATATAAATCAAAATATTACTTTATATTAATTCATTAATTAAATTATGCCTAGACAAAGAAGATCAGCTCCAGCTCCAAGACAACAAACCAGATCAGCTCATACTGCTGCTGCTCCAGCTCCACATCAACAATCATATCCATCAGCTCATCCAACTGCTGCTCATCCACAAACTCAACAAAGATCACCGGGTTTATTTGGACAAATGGCTTCAACTGCTGCTGGTGTAGCTGTTGGTTCAACCATTGGTCATACTTTGGGTGCTGGTATTACTAGTATGTTTGGTGGTTCATCTTCATCACAACAAGCACCAGTTGATCAATATCAACAACAACAACAACCATTAGATCAATATCAACAACAACAATCTACTTTACAAAATGAACAAACAAGACATTGTGACGTTGATGCAAGAAATTTTACTAGATGTTTAGAAGATAACACTGGTAATATGCAAATATGTGATTATTATTTACAACAATTAAAAGCATGTCAAGAAGCATCAAGAAATTATTAAACCTGAAACAATTAAATATTATTATGTAAATAGAGAATTATAGTAAAAAAAAAATGAAATTTATTTATTTATAAAGAATTGTTTTTCTATTATGTAGTTTTCTTTGATGATGAGTTATAGTAGTAATAACCAATACCTCCAACACCTAATAAACCTAATATACTTAATCCAGTCTTATTAGATGAGTTGTTATTTTTTGAAGAATTTGAATTTTCTGTAGTTGTTGATTGATTAGTTAGATTATCATGTTCAATATCTTCAATTATTGGAGATTGTTTATTTATAGTTTCAATTTTATGATCAACTTCTCCTTCACTTAAATTATGAACATTACTTTGATTAATATTTGGATTAATTGATGATTGAACATATTTATCATGATTTGATGATTTTTTTGAAATAGGAGAATTTGGATTTGAAACATCAATTGGTTTTGATTGTTGTTTATCTTCTATATATTCTGGTTCTTCACCAATAGTTTCACCACCGTGTAAAACTTGAGCAGAATTTGCTTCAACTTTAACTGATGAATTACTTTCTTTTGTAAATAATTCACGTTCAACAAATTTTGCTTTTTCATTTGCTATATCTTGTTTTACAGCTTCTTTTGAAATAGGTGGTATTTTTGGTTGAGAAGTTTTTGGAATAAAATCATATTTAAATTCCCATTCATTAATTGAAGTTTGTGATGGTAATCTAAATGAATCAATTGTTGATTCATCACCTTTTGCAAATTTTGAAATTGTAAAACTAAATGATCTTTTAGAAGATATTGATCTAATTGATTGTTTAATCATAATTGGGGAATAGATATAGAAAAAATTGGAATCGGAATTGGAATTGGAATTGGAATTGGAATTGGGTTCGTTTCCTTTTTTTCTCAATTTTATTGAATTTCGGCTTATACTGTGATAAATTGACCCATTACGTAATATGTTATGTAACAGCAATGGACAAAAAAAAGTGGGGAAGGAGTCATAGGGCGTCTAATGGACTACTATATATTTACAAGTGGGCTAGGTTTCAATAGAATGGGCACCATCCATAATAAATCAATGCCAAATTTTGTGGGTCTGTTGCTTCTTGAATCAATTCACTTATAACTGCTTCAATACTCAATCCATTTGAATTTAATTTATTTATAACATTTAAAACAGCTCTACCAGCTTCTGAACCATCTTCTTGTGGTTGTAATATAATTTCAACTCCATCCAATTCTTGTTGTTGAATCCTTTTTTTTCGAATTGGTGATATATTCCAAGTAAATAAAGGATCCCATCTTAATATATCTAATATTGAAATTATATAATCTTTATTTAATCTTAAAACTCTAAATGTATGTTGACATGATAATTTGAAACTGCCTTCAGTTCCAGTTATACCAAATCCATTTACAATATCTCTTGTTAATCTAAAAGGTACAGTTTCTGGTATTGGTAAATTTTTACCTTGATCAAAAGCAACACCTAAATCAATTTGAATTGGTTCACCAGTTGATTTATCTAATAAAATATTATTACAATGACGATCACCTAAACCTAAAATATACCCAACAATTGAATTAGTTGCAATACCATGAGTATATTTAATTCTACTTTTAAACCATGAATCAGGTGTTAAAAATGTATTTTGAAAAAAAATTGATAAAATTGGTTGAATTTTGGATTGAATTTTATTAAATTCTTGTAAACGAATTTTTTTATTTTTATCTTGAACTGATTTCATAATTTCTCTTGCCTTTTCCAATTTCATTAAATCTCTTTCAGTATGTAATGGTTTTATAACATCAATTAATGATATGGAATTTGGTACAAATTCAATTATACCACTATTTGGTCCAATTGGTATAATATTATAAGTTCTTATAATTAAATTTCTTTTATTACATTGAGAATCTTTTTGAAAAATATTATTAACTTTTTTAAAAACTTGTTCCATAATTGAATCTTGTCTTAAATCATCACTACCATGTTTAAATAATATTTTTTGAGTGGTTCCATTTGATAATTTAAATTTAGCAATTTTTGGTAAACTTAAACCAGAAGAAGCTATTACCAATCTAGATTCAATGCTTTGAAAAATTGGTAAATTTTTATATTCAGTGGTTGTATCAATTGGGATATTTATTGTTGGTGGTGGGATTTTTGGTAAATTTTCTAACCAATATTTACCAATTTGAGAATTTTTCAAATTCATAGTTCTACCTCTATTAACTTTAATTTCTGATAGTTTTATACATTCATCACAAAATGTTTTAATTGGTAAAAGAATCTCTTTTAAATAAGGTGGTGGCTCTTTTAATAAAATTTGTTCAATTTTTTCAACTGCTAAACATTTGGATAATAGGATAGGATTATCTTTATTACTTTCTTTATGTTTACTTAATGAAATTAATAAATATAATGAATGATATGGGTGATTTATACATAAATTTGATATTAAAATTGATAAAATATTTTGAAATTCATTTGATTCATTTGATAATCGAGATATTAATTGTTGACACCATGAAATTAATTTATAACTTGGTAAATTAATCAAATCTGATTTGATTTTCATATTTAATTTGTTATTATTTGATAATTCTAACCAAAGTGCAAAGAATTTATCTAAATTTTCTTCTTTAAATTCATCAAAAATTAAATTATTTAAATAATATTCAACTGATTTAAAACCAAATAAATCTTTTGTTGTATTTAAAGTATTTAAATCATTTTCTTCTAAATTTAATTGAATTTTTAATTTATTATAATATTTTGAAACAGATTTTTTTTCATCATTTGAAACTGAAATTTTTGAATAATGACTCTTTAATTCTTCAATTTCTTCTAATTTATTTGAAATTTTTTTTTGAACTTGGTGTATCTCTTCTGTTAATGATTTTGATTTATATTGTACTTCACAAAAATTTGCTAATAATTTAAATGTAATTGATTTTTGCTTTGAGTCCTTTATTTCTTTTGTTAATTCTTCAGTTTTTAAAACATATTTATCCATTATATTTATTGGTATTTCTGTTCTTGATTCACTTAACCAATCAATCATCATTGCTGAAATTAAACATTTATTTATACAAATATTACCCAATTTAAATTCTATACCATTTGATTCTATAATTTGTTTCAACATTTGAATTGAAATTTGTTTCTTATTGATTTGATTAAACCATAAACATTTTGCACTTTGAAATAAAGATAAATTTAAACCGTTTTGATATTGTTGTTGATCAATTTTAAATACGTCCAAATTTAAAATTTTATCAATTAAAATAGTTGAAGAAATTGTTTTTTGTTCTTGATTTGAATTTCTTGATAAATCATTATATCGAATTAATTGATTTATAGAATTACTCCAACCAATTAAATTATTTTTCAATTGAAAATTAACTTGACGAGCTAATAAAATATTTTCAATCATTTCAAATTCACCATTTTCTTCAACCCATTTGGTTTTGAAATTGAAAATCTCATTTGTATTTGAATCTATATCAATTACTGATGAAATTGTAGCTATTGTTTTTAACCAATTTTTATTATAAATTATAAAATCTTTTATACTCATAGATAAATTATCCCTTTGTGGTTTTAAATCTAATAAATCTAATATTGTTTCATTTTGTTGTGAATCTAATTCATCATGAATTTGTTTTAATAATTTATAAATAAATTCATTTTCAGTTTCAGGTTTTTTAGGAATTGGTATATCCCATTTTGATAATTTCCAATTCCATTCATAATTTTGTTCATTAATTTCAATTGATTTTAAATTTTTATTAATAATCTTTGATAAACCAAATAAACTAGATTTTGCTATGGAATCTATAATTTCTAAATTTGAAATTGGTTCATTTAATTTCATTTTTGAATCTAAATTCCCATTTGAATATTTTAAATTTTCAAAATTTGAACCAAATTTTTCAATCATTAATAAAGTTGAATTTAAATCAATCTTTTCTGGTAATCCATAAATTAAATCATCATCATTTAAATTTTCATAAATTATTTGTAAATCGGTAGTATCAGAAGGTAAACAATTGGTATGATCTTCAAATAACATTAATGAAGTTTGAAATAATTTTACATCAGTTGATAATTTATAATAAGCATTTAAATCAATTTTATTAAATACATTTTGGAAATGTATATAACCCAATTTTGATCCAACACGAATTAGGATTAGGATGTTAAGGAAAATTTTTATTGAAATTTCATCTTTATATGGGGAAATTTTAAATTTATTAAATAAATTAATTAAATTTGATTCATTTTTTGTTATAATTAAATAAATTCCAATTAATGAAGGTAATGCATTTTTAGCAAATTCAGGTACTTTAATTACAAATATACTAAATAATGATACCAAGATTTTATACTCATTTAATGTAAATTCTTTTAAAATTGATAGATATAATTTTGTAAACCATAAATCATCTTTAAGTATTAAATCAAAATTTAAAATAAGTTCATTAAAATTTAAATCATTTAAAAATTCAATATTTGAAACATCATTTAATAATACACAAGTATTAAACTCAATGGGGACAATAAATTGATTAAATTTTTCATAAATTAAATCAAATTGTAATATGTTTTTTAGTTCATTGGTGGTATTATATTTATAAATCAATACACCTAATATTGATTCAGCAATTAAACTTGCTTGGTAATTATTATTATTTGAATGTATATAATTAAGAATTAGGTTCAATGTATAATCAAAGGTTTCAATTTCATTTTTAAAATTTTCAATTGAAATTCCTTTATATTCAAAAATTTCAATAAAATTTGAAAAATCTAAATTTAAACAACCACCAATTAAATAAAAATCAGATAAATATGATGAAATCCAAATTTTAAATTCTTTTGATAAATAGTTAAGATTTTTATAATTATATAAATTTTTAACAACTTTAATTAATCCATTATTATGATTAAATTTTGAAACTTCTTTGAATAATATTGAAATTAATTCAATTATTGAATTTGATATTTTTTCTTGATTTAAACAATTTTCAATTAATAAAGAATCAATTGTTAATGGCTCAACACCTTTGATTAAATCAATTGCTTGAAATAATAATTTTAATATTGAGGAATTAAAATTTGTATCCTCATTGGTTCTTAAGAATCTTTCAATATTAATAATCAATTTTGAATTAATTTCATTTGAATTTTTTAATAAGAAAATTATAATTTCAATTACTAGTAATAAAGAATTCTGAAATTGAAATTCATGATTATATAAATTTTTAAATTGTAAAAAAATTAATGAAATATCGGAACTCAATTGAATGGGAAGTTTTGATAATGATTTAATTAATAAAGATGTAATTTCATAATTTATCAATTGAGAATCTTTAGATAAAATTAAAATCAATTTAATTTTTCTAATATAAAGACTCAATTGAGGTAATGATTTTTCATTTTGTAAATTAATTCTTTTGATTAAAAAATAAATTTGTTTTGAAGACCACCAATTTTCATCATCACCATATTTAAGTATCAATTTTTTAATCAATTCAATACTTGATTCGATTGATACTTTTATTTCATTTGATTTATCAATCATCATGGAATTGGAAGTTATTAATTCAAGAGCAATTTCATTTTCATTAAAATATTTTAAAATTAATGATTCATCTAATATATCTGTAAAATTTATAATTTCAATAATGATTAATAATAATTTATTCTTCATTTCAATTTTAAAATCTTCCTTCAAGTACTCAATTAATTTTTCAAATACATCATTTCTTGAACCTTCTTTTGTATATGAAAGTGGAATAATCAATGATAAACTTTCAGATATTAATGATTTTAAATTATAATTTGTCTTACATTTAATTAAATTTTCAAATAAAAAATTTACTGATTCTAATTTTGATGATTTTGTTGATATTGCAATTGAGATTAATTCTTTATAATTTTCATAATAAAATGATTGTAGGGAGCTAAATTGAAATAAATTGTAAGGAAATTGATTAATTAAATCAAATTTCCACCAATTTCTTAATATTTCAAATTTAAGTAACCTAAAAATTTGCTTCTCATTGGGTACTTTTAAAATTTTACAATAAATTTTTAAACAAATTTTTAAATATGGTATAAAATGTGAAAATCTTGAACATTCTAGTAAATTAAATAAACTTAGATTTAGTATCTGTTTTGAACTAATTGATAATTTTGTGAAAAATATTGAATATGTACCACTTGATTCAATTGATTGTTCTGGATTAAAAAAATTTTCAAATAATTCATTAAAAAGTATACCTTGAGATTGAATTTTTAAAGTTTTTATATAACTGGAAATTGAATCAATTAATTTATATTTGATATTATTAGAACTTGAAGCAAATTTTATCAAAAATGTTGATTTTAATTCTTTATTTGATATTAATTTTTCATCATTAAAAATTAAAAATTTTATTAAAAATTTTAAATATTCAATTTGAGAAAATTCAGTTTGAATAAGATTTTTGTAACCACATTGATATAACCATTGACAAATATCATAAAAATCTTTATTAAAATTATCATCCATACTGAATTCTAATAATGGAAATAATGAAATTAATAATTTTGAAACCACAACCAATGTAAATTCATTTCTTTCAAAAATTTGATCACTTAGGATTTTTTCACCAACTAATCTAATTAATTTAATTAAAGGTAATGAATCAAATTTTGAATCTAATTGATTTATTAAATTTTCAATAATGAAATAAATTGTTGATAATAAATCTTGTGTCTTTTTCAAATCTTCAATATATGAAATAACAGAAATTAATATTTGAGAAATTGTTGATCCTTTAGAAATTTTAATTAAAAATTGAATCACTTGAATATGAGTCGTTGAAGGATTTTTCAATTGTAAATATGATGGAGATATTGAAGTTGGTATAATTGATAATGGACTACTTGCATCACGAATAGTTGTAAATTCTTCATCAATTCCATTGTTTCCATTTTCGTTTTCATCAGTGTATGGTCTTTTACGATTAATTGGTTTCAACTCTGAATAATCCTCTTTTAATGATGAAATTAATTTTTCAATTGGGAATCTTGAAATTATTAATTTTTCAACTTCATCCTGATTAATTTGTATCAAATTAAAAGATTTAAAAATTTCAATAATTTCTTCAAATGATAATGAAATATCTGAAAATGATTGTAATCCAATTGAAATTTGATAGTTTAAAGAATTTAATTCATTTGTTAAAAAATTCAATTCAATTATTTTATTTAAAATTTTACAAAGTATCATTATCCAATTAAAATAAATTAAACTTTCAATTGAATCATTAAGGAAAAATTGATTTGTTTTTAATAATTTATTATAAAATTTTAACAATTTATCACTGGTAGTTATAGAATTTATCTCAATTGGAACCAATTTTGTTGTTGTTTCATTTTCATTATCTTTTAGTAATAAAAAAGATTCCAATTCTTGATAATGACTTAAAAATAAATTAATTTCATCAAAATTGGAATCCACTGAGATTTCTTCAATTGGATTCAATTCAATTGATTCATTTGATGATAACCAATATAAAAATTGATCAATATTTGAGTTTAAGAATTTTTCATTTGAATTAAATGTTAAATCAAATTTTATAATTAACCAATCAATAATTTTATTATTTAATTCATTTTTATTTGATAAATTTAAATCAATTGATAATTTATAAATTGAATACCAAAATTTAAAACTTTCATTTGAAATTTTTAATGGACCATTTATTTCAGATAAATCAATAATTGTAGTTAATTGAATAATCATTGAATCATCAATAATTTTTAAACTATTGATATCTTTTATGACAATTAAATCAAATATTAAATTACATGAAATTTTATATAAATTAATTTGTTTAATTGATAATAAAGCAATTTTTAAACATTGTGATAAATAAATATTTCGAATATTGGTATATGAATTTATAATTGTTCGAATAGTTAAAAGATTCCAATAATTAATATCTTCATTATTAAAAGTTTCCAATACATTTTTGATTAAAATATTTAAATCTGTAGAGTGATTATTGGATACAAAATAATCAAATGTGGTTTGATCAAGGGAATCTGAATCTTCTTCTTTTTCTTCTTCTTCTTCTTTGATTATTTCTGAATCTATTTCAAAAGTGAAAATCAAAAGTTTTAATCCTAATAATTGTATTTCAATTGAATTTTTACAATTAATTAATCGATTACAAAATTCAATTACATTTGTTGATTCATATAATGAATCAATTATGGTACTAATTTTTTGCTTTCTAGATTTATTAATAAATGAAGTAGTTAATAAATTTTTATTAGTTTCATTTTCATTTTTCAATTTAAAATATGAAATTAATAATTTTGTTAAACCAAAATATAATAACCAAGGTTGAAAATTTGATGATTTTAAATAAATATATTTCAATTTAAACCAATTTTCACAATTTGTTTGTAATGTTGTACCAATATCTTCAATATTTAAATCTAATCCATTATTAATTAATTTATCAATTAAACATTGAATTAAAATATTTAATTTATAACTTAAAATGGAATCTGAATCTGAATCTGGATCATTTTGAGTCTCTTGTTCTTGTAATTCTTCTTCATTTGACATTATTGAATCTTCTTCCTCCAATTCATTCAAGAATGAGTTCTTATCACCAATTAATTTAGGTAAATCATTTAAACTAATCAAATTAAATACACTTGGTAAATTTAAAAAAATTAAAAATTGATTAAATAATTTATCTAATTTTGTTTGATGAAAATTTATAATCAAATTTAAACCAATTTTAATTAATTTATTAACAAATTTAAAATTTATAGTTGATAAAATTATAATTAATTTATTTAAAATTTGAAATATATAAACAACCAATAAATTCTCCATTTTAATAAATTTAATTGATTTTGATAAGATCGAAATCATTTCAAAATAATTTTCATTTGAAATTAATTGTAAATAATTTATTGAAATTGACTGATCGCATTGTAATAAAATTTGTAATCCATTAAAAGTTTCAATTAAAAATCTTTCATTAATATTTGTTTCGAATATAGAATTTATAACTTTTAATAAAAAATTATAAATCAGTAACCAATCTTTTTTATTTAAATGATCTTTAATAAATTGTATTGAAAGAATTGTTGATAAAATCTTTATAAAATCGATTGAAATAGGTTGTAGAATCTCATTATTAAAATAAAATATATCTTTGATTTTGATCACTAATTCAATAAATGTTTTATATCGAATTGAATTTAATTTTGAGGTGGTGGTTGTAATATTTAATGATTTTTCAATTAAAATTCTTAAATTGTATGAAGCTTTTGATAATCTTGAATCAACAGTTGATGATTTATTAGTGATATATATCGAGCCTTCCAATTCAATTAATCTAATAATTGATTGAATTAAAACTTTAAAATGTTTTGATGATAATTTAAATTTTGAAATTGAAAAATTTTCTAATTGATTTAAACCATCATTTCGATCTTTAATCTTTGATGATGTTAATAGATTTGATAATTTATCTATATTAATTAAACTTGTCATCTAATAAAATAAAATCATTGGTGATAGTTGGTGATAATTTGGTTTTACAATAAATTTTTCGTGTATAGAGGAAATGATAAAAGAAAATGCTGCCAAAAATTATTGAATCATTGCCAAACAGAGGTATACATTTGCAAATAGATTACTGGATTGGGATTTAAAAGGAGATAGGTTTGAAACATCTTTAAATTTTTAATGAAGTTCATTGTGCCATCCTAATTTGGTAATTTTGAAATTGATTTCAAAACAGAACTAAAAAAGGATCGGGTTGTGTATAAATAAACGATGAAACCCACTCGGTAGTTTCATCAAAATGTCAACATTGTATGAGAAATCAGAATTCAATTTAAGTGAATCAATTTTCGAACAAATTGAATCAGATGATGATGAGAATATTAGTGATTTTAAATTATCTAAATCAATTATTAATTTGAATCAATGTAAATGTGATTCATGTATTGAATGGGAACAGTCTCCTAGTTTATTGAATTCTTTATTAATTGGGTTTTTATTCCCATTTATTTGGATTTATAATTTTATTAAAATATCAAATTTATTATTTAATAAAAGGAATCCAATTTCAATTTTAAAATTTATTGATTTACATTTAAATCATCAATTTATTAAATTTGAACGTAATATTGGTAATGAATATGTTAAAACACATAAAAGAAATCATATTGAAATGATTAATTTTTTGGGTTATACTTTATTAGCTTTAATGATTTATGGATTAATTGGTTTAATGATTTGGTTGATATTTCAAAATTATACATATATTATTCCACCATTCAATTATAATTTAATCAAAGGTTTAATCAATCATGATTAAAATTTACCTTTACAATTGCTTGATGATTCTCATATTACAATTAGAGTTTCAATCCATAATAGTTAATCAATCAATTAAAATTTATTGTCACCTTCTTTGGTAAAAATGGTTGTTAATCAAGCTTTTATATAGATTTATATTTTTCATAGTAATATCAGAGTCAAACGGTCAGAGTCAATTGAAAATTTATAATTTTTACTCTCCACATATATAAAAATATATTTTCATATTTGTTACAACTTTTATTCAACAATGTTAACAATTAGCAAAAGATATTCATCTTCGGGTTTAAAGAGAACACCATTGTATAAGGCCCATGTTGAGCTTGGTGGGAAAATGGTTCCATATGCTGGGTTTGAAATGCCAGTTTTATATAATTCTCAATCTCATATTGATTCACATAATTGGGTTAGATCAAAAGTTGGTTTATTTGATGTAAGTCATATGTTACAACATAAATTTCAAGGTGGTGATTCCCAAAAATTATTACAAAAAATTACTCCAATTGATTTAACTACTTTACCTATAAATCATTCAAGTTTATCAGTGTTATTAAATGAACAAGGTGGTATTATTGATGATTGTATAATTACAAAACATGATGAAAATGATTATTATATGGTTACAAATGCTGGATGTAGAGAAAAAGATCTAAATTTTATTAGAAAGGAAGCAAAAGGTTTCAATGATATTTCTCATAATACTTTTGAAAGTACTTTATTAGCTATACAAGGTCCAAAATCTCAAGATATTTTACAAAAATTTACTAATGAAGATTTATCAAAGATTTATTTTGGTCAAACAAAATTTTTAACTTTATCATCATTTGATTCAAATACTTTAATTCATTTAGCTAGAAGTGGATATACTGGTGAAGATGGATTTGAATTATCAATACCTTCAACCACAGAAAAAGAAATTTCAAATTCATTAAATTTTTTCAATACTTTAATAAAAGAATATCCAGATTTAGTTAAACCTATAGGATTAGCAGCAAGAGATTCATTAAGATTAGAAGCTGGTATGTGTTTATATGGACACGAATTAAATGAGGATATAACTCCAATTGAAGCATCTTTAACTTGGTTAATACCAAAATCAAGACGTGAAGAACCACAAAATTCTTCTTTTAATGGTGCTTCCAAGATTTTAAATCAGATCAAGGATAAATCATTGGTTAAATATAGAAGAATTGGTGTTGTTTCAAAAGGTCCTTCACCAAGAGATGGTAATAAAATTTATAATGAAGATGGTAATGTTGAAATTGGTTATATAACTTCTGGTTCTCCTTCACCAACTTTAGGTGGGAATGTTGCACAAGCTTTTATTGATAAAAATTATAAAATTGGTTCAAATATTAAAATTGAAATTAGAAATAAAAAAAGAGATGGTTTAATTAAAAAATTACCATTTGTTAAAAGTAATTTATATAAACCATAAGAATAAATAAATAAATAAATTTTTTGAATATTATCATCTTGATTGAATATTATTCGTAAGAAGATCTATATATGAATGAAAGATATATACAACCGTTTTAAAGCAATAGCAAGGAAAATCGTCTCAATCTGAACGAATTTAACTCTTTTTCAAATATGTAATCTCATCTATAAGAATCAATTAAAGAATGAAATTTTGAGATCTAGAGTATCTTCTATCACTTAATTTCAAAATTTTTATTGGAAATAGTCAATATATAATCATTATCATGAATTCCAAAATGGATGAAACGGTGTATGAAGCATACCTACCAATTTAGTCATTAAAGAATCTACTACTATCGAAAACGCTTCAATAGTTATTTAATATTCATTTCAACCTTCCTGTTATTCAATGGATTTATATATATATATATCATACATACATATTGGTAGTGATACAAAGGTAAATAATCTCTAGAAATTTGGACTATAATAATAATCTAAGAAACTCATTATTAATCTTATAATGATTATCATTTTTAAATATTTCTCCACTGAAGGTTGTAATTATATTCCATAGTTGATTAATAAATGAAATCAAAATTCATTTTACCAAGTTGAATAGCATGACCAATTACGAGAAAGATGAACCCAAGCAGAGTGGTTGAACTATTGGTCACAAGATCGAATTAAAAAAATAGTTATATCCATTAAAATAAATGAATAAGATACATATTTGAATATGATTCATAGAATAATACAATTATGAACCACTTCGTCATATTAAACACTTTAGCAATTGTGATTTGTGTCACATCAGTGTTAAAATTGAATCGATTTTCAAAGGTAATAATTCCACCTATAGACTCAATCCTTTCCACTCCAAAAGAGTATGATTTTAGACTCTCAAACCAAAAATATAAATTCTCAATTAGAACTAAAACTTTATAAGTTGGTGGTGGATTTACTTCAAATCTGAAATAATTATATTCTCTTTTCAAAAAATTCGATCTATATCTAGATTTTACCCTTTAATTAGCTAGTTATTCTTAAAAGTTTTTTGTATTAAATCAAAAATCTTAGCAATAATAATTATAATCCAAGAGATTGATTATTTCAATTTGATTTTGAATTGGATAAATATACAATTATAATTAATTTATTATTTTAATTACCCCTTTAACAACTGGTAGCGTAATTTTTCAAAAAATCCATATAATAAAAAAATTGAATGAATGATTACTTGAAGAATTAAGATCTAATGAAGAAGAATGATATCCTCACCTTCAAGCTATTCCTCAAAATAAAAGAGATATGAAATGAAAACTGCTTAGTTAAAAAAGGATCAAATCTTAAACGCGTATAATGAAATAAAAATAAAAGATCTCGCACGAGTCGCAAAAACTCGGTTATTGTTTATAACCACAAAAGCAAAGATAGTAATAATTATCAAAGGACTATTCAGTTCATTCACTTCATCTGTTGCTTGTGTTTTAAACAATTGAAATATAAAACCCCAGGGACATGGAAACCAATTGGAACTCTATTTATATCAGTTTTGGCGATATCTAATTGGTGGTTCTATATAAATCTTTAAAGGAATATACAAAAATCTCACCAAAGGAAAAAATAAAATTATAATTCACGTTAAAAATAATAAATTTCAATCACAAAACAACAATCACCATTTTCAATCAAATTATCATCGTTATATATAACCTCATTCAATTCCCTTTCTTCATTCATTCATTCATTCATTTAAGTATACCCCCTAATTTCTATTTCAGTTTCAATTCTTTAGCCAAATGTCATCCTCAACTCCTTCTTCACCATCTAAAAGATCCATATTATCACCAAGACCATCATCCTTGAATATCAACAATATACATTCATCTAAATCACCAATGAAAAAAATATCTTCTTCTTTTTTGTCATCACCAACTAAAAAAATTCAATTTAAAAATTCATCACCATCACCAAAGAAAATAAATAATAAGAATCATAACAATTCTACTAAATTAGGTTTTACAATTTGGGAAGATAAAATTGATCAATCAAATTCTTTAATTAATGAAATTATAGGTACAACTACTACAAATGATTTAAATCATAATGATCAAGAAAATATTTTACAACCTAAAAAAATTTCATCAATTGATCGAAATTCAAATCATCAAAGAATCATATTAGGTGATTTGGATATTAATGAATATAAAGGATTTCTTAATACAAATCATCAATTAACAGATTTATATCAACCAATTAATTATAATAATGAATTTAAATCATTACATAAATATTCAAATATACCAATTTATTGTACTCCAATAAATAAAAATAAATTTATTATGAAATCAAAATTGAATAATAATAATGAAAATGGGGTTGATGATGATGAATTGGAAAATTATTTAATTAAAAAACAATATCAAAAATCAATTAATACAAATAATTTAATTAGAAAACATAAAAGATCAATGTCAGTTGGTAAAAATGAATCAAAATTGAATTTTATAAAGAAAAATAAATTTAGTATATTATCAAATTAAAAAATTTTATACAAATCATTTTTGTTTTATATAATTTGGAAATTTTTCAGTTCTACTAGTTTAGATTTATTATACATGCTTTATACCCTTTTGAAATTATTCCTTCTTGAAATCTATTTAGCAAATTTAGTAACTAAAGCTACTTTTTTAAGACTCATCCATTGTAAAAACAGGTATTTTCCAATGCGCTTTCGAATCTCTATTTAATCATCAATCTCAATTTGTAATATTTCCAATATAATTCAAGAAAATTGGGTTAGCGCTGATTTGATAGCAAATTCTATTTTTTCTCCATTTAAATCTTTCAATTCGCTTATAGTAACGCCACATTTCCCAATTAAGAACTAGAATCCAATCATTTTAGTAGCTATTTTCTATAAATTTATATCTATTAATCTATTAAAGTATCAAATTTACTTGATTATTTGAAAAATTTATCAAATTCAGTTAAAACAAATCTATATCTAACATCACCATCTTCAAATCTTTGTAAAATTTTTGGTAAAATATCTTCATTAATAGGAACTTCTTCAATCCAAGGTTTAACATTTTTTTCAACAGCTAATTTTAACATACTTTCAACTTCTTTTTTTGAACCTAATAAACTTGAACCAAATGATCCACCAGATTTTAAAAATGTAAAAGGTGCAACTTCAAATTTATCTTCTGAAGGTGGTAAACCAACTGAAATAAATTTTGAATCAACTTTTAATACTGATATATAATCTTGTAATGCTAAACCATCAATACCACTTGCACAATTTAAAATAAAATCAAATGAATCAAAATAATTTTTTGACCAATCTTTATCTTCATTTGTTGCAATAAATTCATCAGCACCTAATTTAAATGCTTCTTCTTTTTTTGAACTTGATCTTGAAAATGCAACAACTTTTGCTCCTAAAGCTTTTGCTAATTGTAATGCAATATGACCTAAACCACCAATACCAATAATACCAACAGTTTTACCTGTTGCATCATAACCAACATTTCTAACTAATGGAGAATAAACAGTTAAACCAGCACACATTAATGAAGCAACATATTTTGATTCTAATTCTTTTGGAATTGGGAAAACAAATTTTTCATCAGCAATTGAATGTGATGAATAACCACCTTGAGTAATATAACCATCTGATCTAACATCTGGTGAATTATAAGTTGATGCAGCTTTTGGACAATATTGTTCATTATTAGTTTTACATCTATTACAATCTCTACATGATGATGAACATGCACCAATACCAACACGATCACCAATTTTGAATTCTGATACTTTATCACCAATTGCAATAACTTCACCAACAATTTCATGTCCAACAACTAAATCATCTCTATTTAATGGACCCCAATTTGCTTGAATTGTATGAATATCACTATAACAAACACCACAACAAATATTCTTTAATACAACATCATAAGGATTAATCTTTTTATGATCATATTTAGCTAATTTTGGTTTATTCCAATTTTCTGGTTTATCAACTGCAAAGCCTTGAAATTGTTGAGGTACTTCAGTAGAGGTCATATTGAAATGTTAAATTGAAAATTTGAAAATTGAAAAGTTGAAACTTGTTTATAAAATTAAAAAATTTGATAGATAAGGTAGAAATTTGATTCTAAAGCCAAGTAAAATAATACCCTATTTATACAAATAATAATAATAAACTATAGCGCTCTAAAGTTCAATTAAACGGGAAACAATCAAAACGGTTGGTTGCGATAGTCAAGTATTTTTAGTTCAACATGTAAAACGTGTAATGTATAGAAGACACAACCTTGAACACTAAAAATAAAATAATTGCTTTAATTAGAAAACTGATGATAAACTTTTATATCATGTTTCAAAGCAATCTTGATTTCATAGACCATCTGTGATTCCTGACCCATTGCCATCCCACCCCTGGCAATAACACTTATGTCATAATCAAAGCTAATGGCCAACTATTCTGTCCTTGGTTTCGGAAAAATCAACAAATTTTTTTTTTTCTAGCTTTGTGTTCAATTGAAGTTATCAAATTTTGATTGATTATTAATTATTAATGTTGTTAACCCCGATTGATACATTTGATAATTATTAATCGATTTGAATCAAAAGACAAATTGAAATTTTGCCCTAATTTGTTGAAAATATCCATTTACAAAAAAAAAGTATAGTCAAATTGGACAATTTAATTCAATTTTATATAAAATTCATTAGTTATAGTGGTTACCATCAAAGTTAAATTAAAGCAGTGTATATATTATTCATTTAATAAACCTTGTAATATTTTACCAACCACACTATTACTATCAAATCCATTAGCTAAATCAGTTAATATTGATTTATATTTATAATAATAATTCATTGTTTCATCAGTTATATTTGGATAAAATAAATTTTCTAATCTTGAAGTATGAACACAACCTTCAACTGGTAAACTATAACCCTCAAACATTTTTTCAATCCAAGTCCAAGCAGCTGGTGCACCAATTAATTGTTCAGTTATATGACCATTTAATAAATCTTCAGCAAATTCTAAACTTTTTATCCCCCAATCACACCAATTCTTATAAACAACTCTTACATCCTTTATAGGAACAACATCATCTAATGTTCCATGATATATGAAAATTGGTATATCTGGTAAATAAGTTTGGTTTAAATTCATTAAACAATTTGATTGAATAATTTCATTTACATAAGGAATCTTTAGTAAATCATAACCACCAGGGAAATATATATCACTTGAATTTTCAGAATTTGTAAAGAAATCATTAAAAGCATAAGCAAATATACTTCCACCTAAACAATGATCATCACCATTACCAAAACTTGTATTATATTTTGAATCAACTTTTTCATATAGAATCTTTTTAAACTCGGGATATTCATTTGCAATACCATTTAATGCTAATGGAGTTAAACCAGTTAATAATCCACCATCTACTGCTTCTGCAGTTGCAGTTATATTAGTTACAAATCCACCTAAACAAGCACCAATTAAATTTTGTTTTAATTCTTTTGCATAGGTTGGTTGTAAAGATGCAGCCCATCCTGAAGCTAAACTACCACCAGAATATCCATGTAACATTACCTTTGCATCTGATGATATACCAGTTATATTTTCACTTTTTAAAATTGCTCGAATTCCATCCAAGGTAGCTTTACCCGATTGCCAACCAACAGTGAATGTAGATTTTGGACCTTCATAATCAGGTGAGATTATATAATAACCTTTCATTAATGCTGGACCTAAAAATACTAAATCTATTTGTGTTGCAATTGTTGAAATTGGTGCATTATTTTGAAATCCATAACTTGGTGAGCAATCAATATTCGAACTATCTTCAAATGTTTGATATGATAGAACCTTTTTTGGATCTGCATTAAAAGGTTCCATTATTGTTGTAATTATTGCAGTTGGATTTCCAAGGGAATCTTCAGATCTATATTGAATTTGCCATGAGTTTTTAATTGTAAAATTATAATATATTGAATTTATCATTTGTGGAGTTTTACGATATCGTAAAATATCACCTAATTTGGCTTGTTCAAACCCTTTTGGTGGTTGATAAAATTCATCTTTTGATGGTGGTATTAATTGAAGTGTTGATGAATAAACAAATGTAATAAAAAAAATTAAACAAAGATAAAACAATCTCATCAAAACTAATGTTTAATTTTTCTATATAATAAACCCTGTTATTTATAATAAAATTCTTGAAAATTCAATGTTCCCCTTAAAGATGATTTTTATTTTTGATTTAATACTATGTTTGGTTATACTTTTGGTAGCGATGTCAATTTATGCATCACAAATAGTGGAGAATTTTTTTCTCTTTGAAATTTAATCTTTTTTGCAGCAATTTATTATTTCCTAAATTGGAAGCAAATTATGAATTTATAGTTAAAGATCGATCAAAATTAAATCTAAAATTAGTTTGTTTAAGTCGCGGAAGAAATTAAACAATCCGATTAATATTAGAATCTATTGTTTTAAAGATTTAGTTTATTCTATTATTATCATGATTGTTTTAGTTAAATTCGGTTAACTTGAAAGTATAACCAAATAGGTCTTCCAAATGGGGAATATATGCTAGCAAAACATAGATATTTTTGTTTCTTGTTTTAATAACCTTTTCTTCAATTTGTTAATCATACAAAGAGAATCAATTTTGAAACAAAATCAGTAACTAAGCTTAGATTGATTTTTTATTTTTAATCTAATGGTTACTTATCAGGGGTAATATTTTGAAAAATTACTATAATTAGATATATATAAATTGTATCAATGTCAATCAAAAAATCTCTTGCATAATTAATCAATCTTGCATTAAAAATCATCTATTTTAAAGAAAACTCTTACGGCTAGCGGAAATTGAAATTAAAATTGATTATCTTATGATTAAAATTCTAAGATCAAAGTTTAAAGTTTAATATTTTAAATTTGAGGTTGATTTGTGCATGAATGAAATTTTAACCATGAAATACAACATAAATTTTGGTCATGAATTGAATCGAATTGAAATCAATTTCAAAGATTCAAGGTTTTGTAATATAGGACAGAAATATGATATCCTTGTAATAGGAATTAAAAATTCATCAATATATATTAAAATCTATTTCTTACTCTTTTTCTTCTTCTTCTTATTTCCACTAGTTTGATTTTGATTTTGATTTTGATTTGGTATGGTTGTTGTTGTTGATGATGTTGATTGATTTATAATTGAAGAATCACCTTGAAGACCACTTGATTTTTTTTTATCCTTTTTAGTTGGTTTATAATAAGATCTCAATTTCAAAGGAATCCATCTCTCATCATCTAATTGAATATCTTCAATTGGTTTAATAATTTTATTTTTACTAAATTTTGGTTTCTTTTTTCGATCTTTTGAAATTTTTTTGGTGGTGATTTTATTCTTTATTGGATTAATCTTTGATGGAATTAATTCATTTAAATCAATATTTAAAATATCTTCAATTGATTTATTTGAAATTAATTCATTAATTGGTTTTAAATTCTCATTCTTTTGTAATAAAATTGATTCAATTAATTTATCATTTGAATTTATTTCAAATAAAAATTCAAATAATTGTTTTGAATTTGATTCTAATTGTTTATAGTTTATTGATTTAAAAGCAATAATTTTCCCAAAATTAAAAAAATTTTCATCATGGAATGTTTCCCTTTTTGTATATAAAAATTTTTCAATTAGGACTTCAAGTAGTTTAATTAATTTTGATTTTAAATGTTTTGATTCATAAATATTAATTAATATACCTAAAAGACTTGGATTTAATTTATTGGAATTTAAATCTAAATCAATCATTGATTTTAATATAGGTAAACTTTGATCAAAATTTGATAATTTATAATTTAGATGCACCAATAAATATAATGGAATTAATTTATCTTCTTGGGTGGTTATTGTTTTTATGTATTTGTAAATTTTTTTACTTGATAATTTTGGTTCCTTCTCAAATTGTTTATAATCTATACCTAATTGATATAATAATTGAAATGAAGAAATTAATAAATCATTTGGGAATTTTTCATTATACGATGTTATAAAATTATTATTCAATTGTGATTTACTAATTGTACCAGTTTGATATCTTAAATTTAAATTATTTTTTAAAATTATATTATATTGATTTAAAGTTAATTTTTGTTGAAATTTATGTAAAAATTGTGAAAGATTTAATTCACGATCAATTAAATTTGAATTTTGAATATGATTCTCATGAGATATTTTATTATTTTTCAAAATTGTTTTGATCATTAAATCTGATACTTTATTTAAATCAATTTCATTTAGGATGGTCAAAGATTTATCAGATTCATTAGTTAATTGATATATATATGAAATTGTTAATTTAATAGGTAAAATCTCTGAATCTAAATCCAATTGATTTAAATTGATTTGAATACATAATTCCATAGCTTGATTTAATAATTCTAAAGCTAAAGATATGTTCAAATTTGATAATTCAATCAATGCTTGATTAAATAATAAATCATAAGAATCAGTTTTTTTGGTGGTGGTTGTATTCAGTTTTGTTCCATTTTGGAAATTATAGGCTGAAATTGTTGCTTTTTCATTAATTATCAAATCTAATTGATTATCAAATTGATTATTATTGATAAGAAGTTCTTTATAAATTTCCATTGATTTCTCATATAATCCAATTTTATAATAAGTTTGTGCCATTATATGCTTTAAACCAATTAAAACAATTGAAGAATCTAAATTATTTGAATAAGTTTCATATAATTTTATTAATTTTTCTTCAAAACCCAATTTATAATAAATATATGATATTTCCAATATTAATGATTTTTCAAATTGTGATGGTAGTTGTTTTAAAATTTCATTTGCTTTATAATATTTATCTAAATTAATTAATGAAACTAAAACATTTTTAAAAGCTTTTAAATCTTGAAAATTTTTAACTTTTGATAAATATTGATATGAAACATTGAATATTAATTCATGTTGATTTGTTTCATTTGAAACATTTAATTTCTTAAATGCATCAATTATTGAATTACTCATAAGAACAGAATATTCCCTTATAGTCAAATGTTGAAAAAAAAAATATATATCTGAAAATTTGACAATTTGAAAATTTGTTGGTCGTGTATAAAAACTCAAGTTGGTGGTAAAAGATTGATTGATTGATTGATGATGATGATGATTAATAGATCACGAATATTAAATGGGATTAGATTGTTCCATGGCTCAAGATTGGCTTTACAAAAGGGATCTGGATTCAGTGGTGGTGCTGATTCAAGGTTAGAATCACCATTAGATTTAGCTAAAGATTCACATTTACCATATATAAAACAAGATTTAAAAATCAAACCAAGACAACCAAATAAAAAAGCACCATTTTTATCAGAAATGGAAGATGATCCAAATTTAATATATTTAACCAATTGGAAAAAAAAATTAGGTCAATTTGTTATATCAACTTTTAATATGGATATGGATATAACAAGATCTGGACCAGTTGCTGGTGGAATTTATTTTGCTGAATGTAAAAAACAAGCATTATATTATCCAAATGAACCATTAAGTGATAGTGCCAAATTTTATTATGAAACTTTAAAATTACCAAAATCTTTTAGTCAGCAAGTTCAAATTATTATATTACATTATTGGATATTATCAGTTAGAATGAGATGTTTACCAAACAAGTACTCAAAATTATATCAACAAAAATTAGTAGATCGAATTTTTGAAGATTTAAATAATAGAATGACAATTGAATTAGGAATCAAAAGTGGTAGATTATTAGAAGGAAATTTAAAAGATTTTCATACTCAATTATTAGGTTGTGTATTAAGTTATGATGAAGGTTTAATGACTGATGATATTACTTTAGCAAGTGCATTATGGAGAAATATTTTTAATGGTAATGAAAATGTTGATGTTCGACATATTGAAGCTTTATTAGTTTATGTTAGATCTCAATTATATGTTTTAAATAAAATGACTGATCGTTCATTTGGATTTGGAAAATTTAAATTTGTACCACCAGATCAAATTGTTCAACCAATTACAAAAGAACAAGAAGAAGTTATAAAATTAAAAACAAAACAAGAATTTGAAAATATGACATTACCAAGTCAAAAAAGTATTTTATCAATGGATGACTAAAGGAAACAGAGACCAAGTTGAATCAATTGTATATAATAAACCATGTAAATATATTTAAAATAAAGAACCATGAAATATTAACCATGTATATATATTGAATTCAAACAATTACTTTTTAGTTTTACAACTTAACCCATCTAATCATAATTAAATTGAATGTGGTTGTATTCAAATCAGAAATAAAATCTACTAGAACACCTAATACATATCAAATATGTGGTTTTATATTTCTTTTATAATTTATTTTCAAGGGTATTTTTATCTTTTGTCCAATCATTCCCATTTGAACCTCTAATCATAACATTCATAATTGCAAAATCTTTTCCATCTTTACCATTTAAATCACCCAATATAATATTTTCAACTAATTTAAATCCAAATTTTTCATAAATTGGAATATTTGAAGGTGAAGAACTTTCTAAATAAGTTATAGAATTATTATTTTTTAAATCAATATAATTTTCATTCATAAATTGAAATAATTTACGTAAATTCCCCTTACCCTGGGATGATTTTGTTGATCCAACATAAACTAAAGTAAATAAATCTTTATTTTTAAATCTTGAATCTGTATTTATAATTCGTTCACATGAATTATGTAATAATGGTAACATACCTTTAAAAACTTTTTGTTTTGTTTTTAAATCAAATAAATTATATAAATTTCCATAACCTGAATCCATTAAATTTATAAATGAATCTAAACCAAGTGATTCACTTTGAGGTGTTGACCAAATTGAAACAGTTTCAAATTGGTCGGTTGTTTCATTTTGTCCAAATACTAAACCACAATTTATATGTTGAATTAAATAACATTCATATATTAATATTTGAAATTTAGATCTTTGAATTGGATCTGAAATATGACTAACTAAATATTTACTTAATGAATCATTTTCAAAAGCTTCAAATAAAGTTTTTGAAGCTTTTTTAACATCTTTAATTTGTAATTTCCTAATGGTAGGAGTGGAAGAAGATAACTTGGTTGTCATCTTAGTATTAGTGGTGGTTGTAGTACTTAACATTGTTTAACAAATATATTTAATTCATTATTTGATGATTAATTTATATGTTTCAAAATCTTATGGGGTTTTTTAATATCAGACAAATGCGCATCATGAATTTCCTAATTTGGTCAGTTCCACTTTTTTATTTTTTTTTTTATTCTTATGGCATTTTTCAAAAAAGATTATTAAATGTTTAGTTCATTATTATCAAAACCTTTACATTCTAATTATGATTCAATAAATAATAATCTAGTGGTGGAGGATAAAAGGAATCAGCTGGTGATATCCCAAGAGAAACGTACATTACCAACAAATTTAAATCAATCACAATTTGATAAAACAATTCCATTAAAGAAAAAATATCCAAATTTAATTCATAATTTTCCAAAAATAATAGATGAAAGCGTTATAGAATCAACGAGAAATGTAATTGAGAATCTTATGAATGATGAACCCCAAAAAGTTGAAGAAATTAAAGGTAAAAATGGTAAATCTTATAAACTTGATCCAATGTTACCACCTTTGAAAAAATTACAAAAAAATCGTCATGTTAGATTAGATGAAGAACAAACTCCAATAATCAAACCAACTACTCAAATATCAAAAGAAGAAAGAATGAAATGGGAAATTCCTGCAGCTATATCAAATTGGAAAAATAACCAAGGTTTTGCAATTGATTTAAATAAAAGAATGATTAATCAATCATCAAATGATTTAAAAGATGAAGTTAATATAAAAGGTTTTGGTGAATTATCTCAAGCTTTACAAATGGCTGATTTACAAGCAAGAAATGAATTAAAATTAAAAAATGAAAAAAGAGAAGAAGAATCAAGAAATGAAAAGAGAATTAGAGATGAAAAAATTAAACAAATTGCAAAAAGAAGAAAATATTAAAAATATTATAAAAGAAATTGATTCTGAAATTTACTTAAGGTAGAATATATACTAAAAGCATCTCACTGAGCTTGTTGATCAAGACAGAACAACGAATCATCATCATTATATGTGTAATTCAATGATGTGACTGATTTTATGGTTTGTGTGTAGGAACTTTTTTGTCCAGGTTCAAAGCTACATTGACCTTAGTTTGGTTGTTTTTGTTCAATAAGAAGAGGTGGTGTTTGGTTTGCATCATTTGGTAGAAAAAGAAATAGTGGTACAAAATTATTTTGTACATCAAGTAATCTTAATGAACCTTGTACTGTTCAAGAAGAAATGTCAATTGGATCTTCATTGCGGTGGTGCAAATGGTGGTTGGGGGTTGTAATTTATAAAATACAAAATTTTATATTAAACTTTTATAATAATTATAATTATACATATATCTCTCTTATTTTGATGATTTTGATTTTGATTTTTTAATTTTTGATTTATCACCACCTTCGTATAAAGATTTATTAAATAAATCTAAAGCTCTTGAATTAACCCATTCTGTAACTCTTGATAATTCACGATTATATTTTTTATTTTCCAATTCTAATTTTAAATTTGAAATAAATTGTTCAATATCTAATTTATTACCTTTTTCTAAAATTTCTTCAAATGTAATTAATTTTTGACGTTTTGGTGAAGAAGAAGAAGATTTTAATTCTTTTGTTGTTGATGATCTTGATTTCCTTTTGGATCCCAAATTTTCTTCTTCAATTTTTTCATTTTCATTTTCTTTTTGTTCTTGTTTAATTTCCAATACTGAATTCAATTTCATTTCCAATTGATTAATTTTTTGATTTAATTTAATTTCATCATTTGGTAATGAATCTAAATATAATGCTTTTCTTCTTGCTTTCATACTTGATATAATTGCATCCTTTGACAGAATTAATTCTTTTCTTAGTACACTTTCTCTTTTACCCCAAGGATTTAACCAACTAATTAATTTTAAAATATCTTCTGGATTATCATAATATCTCCAATTTGAACCATTTAAAATTGGATCAGAATATTCTTCAATAAATTTTCTTTGAATATTTGTTATATCATTAATTGAACAAATTAATGAACCTTCATTATCAATAACTTTAAAATCATCTTCATTTTTAAAAATTTCTTGATTATTTTGAAAATTTAAATGTAAATTATTATACATTAAATCTTTAAAATTTTTTGATAAATTTGTAAAATTTAATTTTTTATATTCACCACGTTTTAAATGTTGTGGTTTTAAAGGTTTTAATTCAGTAAACCCAATTTCATTTTCAATTTCATAAGTTGTTTGTGGTGAAATATTAAAATTTATATTTAAATCATGATTACAAGGACCTTGAACCCATAATTTACCCATAAGATAAGTTTCATCTTTAACTTCATCATCAGAATCAGAATCAGAATTGGAATCTGATTCCATATTTGGTTGTTGTGATTGTTGTTGTTTCTCATTATTCTCATTTTCATCATCATCATCGTCATCTTCATCATCTTCTTCATCATCTTTTGATCCATGTAAATTGGGTAAACCATTATTTTCAAACCACCAATATCGATTATATAGTCTATCTTTACCTAATAATTTAACTCTTTGACAATCTAATTCAGATAATTTTTGTTCAAAAATTTTTTTATCATTTTTAATTTGATTTAATTTAATTAATGCATCTTTTCGAATATTACATTGATTTTTAAATTCTAAATTTGATTCACTTAATTTCAATTCAATTTCATTCATTTCAATTTCAGTATTAATTGGTGAATTTTCAGGTTTTAAATTTTGAATAAAATTTTGTGATGATTCATATAAATCATAATTAATTTTATATTCTTTTAAATTTTCTAATTTATTTCTTCTAATTGAAGTTGAATTTTCTAATGATTCATCAATATAATTTCGAACTAATGAACTTGTTATAATTAATTCAGTTAAAATATTTAAAGCTTGGAACTTTAAATTTATGTTGAGGTTTTGATAAAATTGTTGTTTAATAAATTGTGGATTTGGATTTGGAAAAGATTTTGGTGCCATCACCAAAAAAATTTCTTGTATAATTGGTTTATATAATGGTAAATGTTCAACCATTGATAATACACCTAATAATATACATTGCCAATTTCCATCTTTAAAATTTCTTTTTCTTAAACGTTCATGCCATGGAATTCCACGATAATTCATAACTTCATAAGCATTATGTGGGATTGGATCATCAAGCTTTGTTTCGGGTTCTAATTCATCATCATTATCAGATTCTGATTTAATATCATCAATATTTAATGGTTTTGATTCTGAATCTGAATTTAAATTTTCTTCTTCTTCTGAATCTGAATCTGATTCTGAATCTGATTCATAATTTATTGGTGGTATTTGAACATTTAAACCAAAAATTGAATTATTGTTTGAATTTTTTTTAATTTGATTTTCTTTATTTGGTAATTCATTTGAAACTATAGCACTTAAAATTGAACACCAAATTTCATCTAATAAATCACATTGACCAATTTTATTAAATTGTTGCCAATTCCAACCCATTGCATAAACAAAATCATCAAATGTAAAAGTATCAATATTTAAAACATTATGATAAACATTTATAAAAATCCAAGATTGTAAAGCTTCAGAAATTGTACTCAATTTTTTGTTGTCGCTGGTGGTTATTATATTTTGAGGAAATTTAAAAATTTTCCCAATTGGTTTTGAATTTTGTAAATCAAATTTTAATGTTAAATCTTCAACAATTGTTTTTTTAGTTGGTTGATAAACATTTAATTGATTGGAACCATTTAAACCACCATTTCTTTTAAATTCTTCTTCTTTTTCATCTAATTCTCTTTGATAATGTTCTGGCATATAATGATTTGGAAATTTTCTTTTATATGGGATATGTTCAATCATATATTGAGAAGAATTTTGTTGTTGTTGTTGTTGATTTTTAATTTTATATTCATTTCTTTCATATTTTCTCTTTTTAATTTGTGGTTGTGGTTGTAATTCAGAATCATCTTTTGGTTGTGGACCTCTTTTCTTTTTTGGTTGAATATATATAATATCACCCAGTGGAGTAGAATCAATATACTGTTTTAAATCATCAGGATAAATAGTTGGGATTGAATATTTTTTTGCATATTTTGATTTTACAACCCAAGGAGCACCAACTTTATGAGATCTTGACATTGTTAATTTTATAAAAGTTTTAATTAACCATTTTGTAAAATGATTACGATCTCTTGAAATATTATGAGATGAAACAATTTGTTGTTGACCATGAGTTAAACTTATAACTAAATATTTAGTTGGTTGATCTTGACCATATTGAACTTTTTCTCTAATTATACCTCTTGATTTAACACTTGTTAATAAATTTAATTGTTGAGATTGATCATGATCAAGATTCCTAAGATAAATAGTTTCACCAGGGAAATAATCATTTTTAAACATTGTATAAACTTTATCAACTAATTGATCTAATCTTGTACAACGATTAAAATTTAAATAACGTAATAAATGTTCTTTTAAAGCTTCAGGAAAATTTTTATCAACTTCTTTCATTTCATTTTGTTCTGAATAATAAGCTTCAAAAAATGTTAAACATGAATTACCAGTAATTTCACAAACAAATTTTTTTTGTAAATAATAATCTAATCTTGATAGATAATCTTCATAATTTAAAAACCATTCTTTTGTTTCTGATATTAAATATACTTGAGTTGATAAATCAGTTGGGATTGGAGGTGGTGGGATATATTCAACTTGTTTCCGTTTATACAAAACCATTGAAACAGGGACTTTATTGGTTGTGGTTGAGGTTGGTTGGTTAAATCAAAAAGAAAATTAAATGATGGGAAAAATTAAAAAATAAAAAAACATATAAACAATTTTTATTATTATTATTATTATAATTTTGTATAATGCGGAACCAAGAATAATTACTACCAATTGCCAATTTCAAACAAAAAACTCCATCAACTCGTATTTTGAGAACTCTGTTTTCTAGGCTACTACATTTCGAGTTGATTCCAGATTATAATAGAGGATCATTATTTGTATATTCAGATTTAGATTGCAAAATATACGATTTGGACTGCCAAGGGGTAATAGAAACTGTAGAACCAAGTAATGTGATTAGCTATTGTTACATTACATTGTAATTGAGTCAGCCAATCAATCAAACCAATCAATCTACCGTCTATTTTGTAATGGGTAAATCAAATGGAAATTCATAAATGAAAATCTAAGAAAAAAATGTTGAGAGGGAATAAGAATAAAAAAAAAAACCTCAATTTGCAGCAAAATCAGTTTGTGTCAATTTACACGACCACCGAATATATTATAATACACGCGCATTTTCTATATAAAACCCATTTAAATTTTTCATTCATAACTAAAACATTTTTATTATCAAAAACCATTTATATTATGAGAATCTTATATTACAAGATTAGACTCATTGGATTCACAATCTTTACCTATTTGTAAGGTGATTCCATGCTTTTAGAGTAGAAACAATTTTGATCAAATCAAACTCTTTATATTCAACTGTAAACTTTTTAAAATTCTAAATTCTAATTTATACTCTTTTCTAAAATATACCATATTTTTGACAAATTTGAAATATATAAACAAAGAAAGGATTTATATAAATTTGTCTAATTTCATTTTCATCAACTTTTGAATCAAACATTTGTTCATCATCCATAACTCTTTTTGAACCAGCAATTAAATTAAAATATTTATAAATAAAATATAAAATTTTTTGTTTTAAAGTTAGGTTGATTTGTAATAAACCTTCTTCATTATAATAATCTTTACTTTCAGATCTTGATAATAATTTTTCTTTCTCAGATTGCATTTCTTCATCATCATAATTAAGTAATAATTTTTTAGTCATTAAATCTGGATAATCAGTTATTATACCATATTCTAAAAGATTAGCCAATTCACCAATTTCATTTAAATACTTAAATTGGATTTCATTATTTATAGTCCATGAATATAATTTTAAATTTTGAATTCTTATTAATGGTATAAATTTTGTTAAAAAACCAATTGACCAAGTACTTAAATAAATTAATGAAATTCCAGTTAATTTAACTTTGAAACGTTGATTAATTTGTTCATCTAAATAAAAATTATAATTTATATAATGTATTGAATCTCTCCAATTTACACTTATATGAAATATATCAAATTGTAAATAATCAAATTTATTCTTACATTGTTCATCTGCTGCATCTTTAAAAATTTTTTGAAAAAAATCATCTTGATTTAAATATTTTAAAAAATTTAAATCCCAAATTCCAAATTGAATTCTATGAAACCACCAATTTAAATTTGATTCAATATCTAATAAATCTAATATAATATATTTTAAAATTTTTGGTTGATTAAATCTTTTAATATCCAATTGTAATTTATGTTCATCTGATTTTGTTTCCAAAACATAAGATTTAAACCATTTTAATACATCTTTAAATGTTAATAAAGGTTCTTTTGTATCTTTTGTTTTTAAATTTTTTAAAGTTGGTATATAATTAGTTTCTGGTATTTTATAATTTGTTTCTTGATTATTTGAATCTACAAAGATTCTTTTTGTAAATTGATCATGACTTATAACAATATAATCATCTAAAGTTAACCATAAATCTGTTTCAATAACTTTTGCACCAGTTTCAAAACATTTTTTAAATCCATTTAAAGTATTTTCTTCATATTTAGATTTAAACCCTCTATGTCCAACTATAACGGGGGATGTAGTTGATGATGAAGCCATAGTTACTAACTGAAAATTCAAGGATTATAAAGGTTTATATAGTGAAAGAAAAAAAAATCACTCATTATATATAAAAATTTATATACATTGATATTAAATTTATAACCACGTTTTTTTCTCATCCCCAGATTTCGATGCCATTGGAAGGAAAAAGAAAAAGAAACGCACACAAAAAAAAAAAAATAAATGAAAATGTGTCAGCTTAGGGGTCGAAACCTTTATTCTCGTACGAGACAGACGATTAAGTTGGTATTTCGTCTGTTTTGGTGCTACTGTTGTTGGCTTCCTTCCTTCCTTCCTCCCTCCCTTCTTTCCTTCTTTTTTTTCGTTCGTTCTTTCCTTGTGGCATATTTTCAATATGTTTATTAATTATCATAAATTGAAATCATTACATAACAAAGTTGGTGAGTCTTATGTAATACGAAACTGGAACCGGACTTAGAACCGATCTAAAGAAAAGAAAGTCAAATAGTGTCGCTTTAAAAAATTATACCAAAATTTTAATACAAAAGCATGAATTTCATTCCCCACTTTCATACAGATATATATATATATATATTCTACTATAAAGATCTTAATTTTGCGGTTCTAATGATTTTTTTTTCGTTGGAGAACTATCATGGGTGGAAGGTTAACAAAATCATTCTTCAAGCTCAATTTTATAGGTGAGTTAAAAATGTAATCTCTTTAGATTAGCTGAGCTTGTTGTAAAATAAAAACCATCTGGTAAAGTAATCTTCTTTCCTTGTTTATTTTGTTTCAAGTTTTTAAACTGAGAAAATAAACTTATTATATTTAAGCTTGACTTTTGCTTTTGTAAAAAAAATACGTCTTTACCAATAATAACGAGTTTATCTCAACGAAAATCAGCTACGGTCCTTTCATACTTTTACTAGACTTTAGTGAACTTAATATTTAACCCATTTTTAAAACCTCATCTTGCTCATAATTTACTTTTTCAATTGTTACAAATTTCTTATTAAGTGGACTTGTAAATCAATTGAAATTCTTAATAGAACTAATTCAAAGTCTCTTCAATTAAAGAATGGTATGATGGTTGTTTTGAGTTTGTCTTCTTATATAAACCACCCTTTATTCTTCTATAAGTTGTGTCCTTACTGACACTATATTTTTGTCAAACATCTTTCAAACTTTGTGTTTTTTATTGGTTTTTTTGCTCTCTCTCTCTCTCTCTCTCGGCTACCCATTCTCTATCATTCTTTACCTGGTTAACTCATTTCAATTGAATTATGTCCCACCAAATTCGAATGTAGAAATATATGTTAGAATAATTTTAGTATGAAAAAAAAAAATTCATTTTCTTAAACATTCGCACTATTCTAAAATTTGACATATATTCTTTTCACTATTTAATTTTTTTTTTTTTTACAACCAATATTCATTTATTCAACTAAATATATCATTCATTCATTCATTCATTACTACACTCTTTTTTTATTCAACTAAAACTATCAATCTTTCTACTATAATTTATCACAGAATGTATGGTCAATCACATAATTTTCATAATAATAACTGCAACTTTCATGAAACTATGTTTTTCAATGCAAATAAACCACAAGAAATATGTCCTAGTATATGGCTAGGTCCTTATAATTCATTATTATCCGATGATACAAACAATTCTAGTTTCTTGAGTGATCAAAATATAAAAATAATTATAAATTGTGGTTCGACTTTAAAATTTATAAATTTAATAGAATCAAATGAATTTAATGTCAAATTAAGTTCTGATATAATCATTTTAAATCTAGATCCTTCATTTAATTTAGTCAATTATCAAAATAATATTTTAATTCAACAATTTCAATCTAAATTTAATAAAGTTTTACAAAATTATTTATCATTTTTTTATTTAAATAATCCCAAATCATCAAATCTAATTCACAAATTACCACCTCAATGTTCAATATTAATTGATTCACCAATTTTGATAGGCTCAAATTTAAAATTACAATTTTTTAAATTGATTAGATTAATTTCATTATTCAAATTAATTAATGACAAGATACAAATTTTGATAACTTCTGAAGATGGTAATTTAAATTTATCAAGTGGTCTTATAATTGCATATTTAATGGATCAATATAAATATAATATAGAAAATTCATTTAAACTTATAAAAAATAGAAGACCTGTTATAAATGATTTAAAATTGAACTTTTATGATGATTTATTGATTATTGAAAATTTGAAAAAATTTTATCTTGAAAATATTGAAATTAAAGAAAAAAACCCTGTTTTATTGAAAAGTAAAGGATTTTTGAAAAGATCAGTGGTTGATGATGATGATGAAATTATTGATGAAATCTTGGTTGGTGGTGGTGATAGAAAAAGAAGATTAAATTAATTATTCTGTATTATATATATATATTTTATTCTGGTACTTGTAAACCAACTCTATTTGCAGATCTTGAAACATTTTCAGCTTTATCCATCAGTAATCCCGGATTATACCTTAATAATAAATTGAAATACTCACGTTGATTTTTGAGATAATCATATACATTTGATAAATTGTTCAATTTTTGTTGTTCATTGGTGAAATGATTGTCTGATATACTTTCAAATGTTTCGGTATCTTTTAATTCATTAGTCAAGGTTTTACTATCATCTTCTAATTGTTTTATTTTAGTATTGATATCTTTAAGTTGATTTGGTTGTGATGAAGAATGTTTTAAATAATTATAATAAGCCTTTAATTTTATCAGATTTTGTTCATTTAGTGATTTTTGTGTAGCTTGTTCATAATGAAGTAATTCTGATTTGATATGATGCTGCAATTGTTTTAAAGTTGGAAATTGTTTCTTCAAGATTGTTGATGTAGACATTGTTAATATTGAAAATTTATTCGAGCTATTCAAAAAAATAAGTGCGAAAAATTATCATACATTCAAGTCTTATTTCAACTTTTACGAAGTTGATTTTGGTGAAAACGATCTTAAAGTAGAATGTCGAATGACATATGATTATTCGTTTTAACTGTGGAAGAACGCTTTTATTCCAATTCTTTAGAATGGATAAATCTACAAAAATTTTATAATTATTTCGTCATGAGCTCCTTCTCCGAAATGTAGAAACAATATTGAACCGATTTGACATTGATAATTATTCTTGACTTTGCCTAATCTAAATCAGTCACTAAAAATTCTTCAATGTCAAAATGATAGCATTTTCCATATCGAAAGTTTCAGAAACGTTTTTTTTAGTTATGTAGAATTGCATTTTCCATATCAAAGTTTCAGAAATGATTATTTATGTTATGTAGAATTGCATTTTCCATATCAAAGTCTCAGAAATGATTATTTATGTTATGTAAAACTGCATTTTCCATATCAAAGTTTCGGTAAATATTTTCTTGTTATAAAAAACTGCATTTTACATACCAAAGTTTCAGAAATGATTTTTTTAGTTATGTAAAATTGCATTTTCGATATCAAAAATTCAGGAATAATTACTGAGTTATGTAAAACTGCATTTTGCATATCAAAGTTTCGGTAAATATTTTCTTGTTATAAAAAACTGCATTTTACATACCAAAGTTTCAGAAATGATTTTTTATGTTATGTAAAATTGCATTTTCGATATCAAAAATTCAGGAATAATTACTAAGTTATGTAAAACTGCATTTTGCATATCATGATTCTAGTAAACATTTTTTGTTATCCATATCAAAGTTTCGGTAAACATTACTTCAGTATAAAAAGTGCATTTTCCACATCAAAGTTTAAACAAACGTTTTAAAAAAGTGCATTTCTACTTCCTTTAGTTTTTTTTCGTAAAGTTTTTTACAGAATATATCAATAATAAAGACTCCAAACCCTTGCGTGAAACGTTTACAACCATAAACAATAAAATTGTTTCCGCGGATTTACTAAGCAACAGTAGTCAAAATCAGCAGTTTTTTTGAAAGGATTTGTGTCTGTTTATGCTTAGCGCATTTTTATGAGGATCTGCGACCGAAGCCCAAAGTGTTGACACATTCAAAAGTTTGTTAATTAGTGCTCTACGATCTTACTGTAATCTCTACGATCTTACTGTAATTACAGACAAGTACTATAAGTAAGCTTCAAAGTGATGACTAAAAAAGTTTTCTAAATTCCGAATATAAAAATTCATTGGTTCTTCTCGAACCTTAGTTTGAAGAACTTCAGTTTTTATGAGGTTTAATTTGTAGAATAATTGCGTATCTTGAGTAGAGAATACCTTGTTGCAAAGGGTTTTCCGCAATAATAGTCACAATAAAGAAACAATAAAGGGATCTTTCATAAATTACCTATAGAAGGTAATATATGAGATACAAGTGTATGGCACCACAGAATTAGCAAAAAATGTGGTTTAACAATGTAGAAAATTCTTATTGTTCTTTTATTTACAATTTGATTTCTCAATTACAATTAGTGTTGCATTTTATTCTTTTTGCAGCAAAAAAATAAAAAAGAAGTGTTCATACACACTTTTGAATAGAAAGTGAGTTTTGGCAGTAATTCGTAGTTTAAAATTAGAATGAAAGCTCTAGCCAAACTCTAAATAAACCAATGCAAATGTAATTCAAAAATTTCATGAATGTGAAAAGGTGAAATGATAAAATCAATCATATTCATGTGGAATAAAATAAAAAACTTAAATCCTTGATCTACATCAAGTATCATAATTTTGACAATCGAAGTTACTAGCAACAAAGTTGTGGAGACTGATTCTAGATTAAGTAATAAATCAAAATAATAAGCAAACTTTACCAAATATAGTTTTCCAATACTTAGTATAGTAAATTACTTCATATCTAAATTGGGTTTGAAAAAGTATAAATAAATGATAGTTTTCCTAATAAGTTTAAATTTTATATCAATATTAATAATTAATTAATAAACTCAACAACTTATAACTACAATTAACAAAGATGAAATTTACTCAAATTGCTTCAATCGCTTTAGTCGCTTTAACTGCTCAAGCTTATGCTGTCAATGGTGATGTTCAAGCATTACAATTATCTGCTAGACAAGAACAACAAAATGATCAATTATTGGTCCAAACTCCAAATGCAATTTCAGCTGCTATAAAAGGATTACCAGCTAATACTGATTATGATTTAAATGCTATTATTTCAAATGTTTATTCAGAATTAGGTCAACAACAAGGAGATGCTCTTCAAGCAGTTCAACAAGATCTTGGTAAAAGAGATTTATCTGGTTTAATTCAATTCGTTACCAACATCATTAAAGGTATCTTGAGTACTTTATCAACTGATAAAGATGCTTTCTTCAAATCTTTGGGAACTATTTTAACTAATATTTTCAAAGCAATTGGTGCAACTAAAGAAGCTATTGAAAGTTCAATTGGACAAATTTTGATTAACATTGCAACTGCTTTCCAAACTAAAATTGATTATGTTGCTGACATTGTCAAACAAGTTTTCAATTCTTTCCAAATTGAAGTTAGTGATATTGATCAATTCATTCAAGGTATTGAAGCAAAAATTAACCAAACTTTAGGTTAGATTTGAACTACAGTTCAGTACTATCTATCGTCTTTGTTCTACAATTGATTTGTAGTACTTTATTTTTATACTTTAGTTTATTATCAATATAAGACGGTTTATCTTTACAAATTTCTAGCATGAAAACTTAAAGAACAATCTTTTCGATAGATTTTATGAACAATTTTTTTAGATTATCACTTAAAGTAACTTTTTGAGATTAAGAGCTCTTGGACTAATAATTTGATAACTTTTTGTTTAAGAAATTTCTTATTGTATTTCAATTGATACTGAGGTAATAATATAAAGAATAGAGCTAGAGATGTTAGTAAATTATTTTATGCCACAGGCATAGTCGAAATAGAACTTTTTATTCAAAAAAACTTTCCATCTTGCCTAAATTTTGCAAAATGATTGGATTTACTAAAATTCTTCAACGCATGTTGTCTTTGATTAGATTAAGTGTCTTTATAAATAAGCAATTTGTATCTTAATCACTAGCAATGAAAAATAATACTACTTCAAAGAATGCAATTTCGATTAAGAACAACACATGATAAAATGAACTACCATATTCCAAGTTAAAAAATTATTTGGTGCGAATTGAATTGAGCGAGATCGCCTAATTCAAAAAATTAAGACGACTGGGGGTCGATAGATAAATGCGAGTGCAATTAAATTTTCAGTGCATTACACTTTTTGAAAAAAAAAAAATAAAGTAAAGATTGAAAAATTGTTGTTGCAAGAAACTTAATATCAATTTGATAAAGGAAATAAATCAATGAGCAATACCATAACACAGTATATCAATGAATTAAATCAAGTTTATAACATACAAGATGATATAATAAAAGTGGAGAAATTGACTACTTTATTATTAATCAATCCATCAGTAAATAAATACATTACATTGATTTATAATGATACAACAACAATAACAAATTTTGAATTTGAATCATTATTTGATAATGACTGGCCAGCATTTAGTCTAGTAACTAATAGTTTTATCAAATTATGCAAAGATATGGATCCTTGGTCATTATTGAAATCATTTGATTTGTATACAACTTATCTTAATGATTTATCAATTGCATTCAATAATAACAATTTTGGATATTTATTATCTTATTTAATCAAAGATTCTATTGAAATGATTGTTCCATGGGCTAGAAAATTAGATTTAATTATGTTTTTCAAAGAAAGTGGAGGAAAATATAGATTAAATTATTTAGCTAGTTTAATTTTAAAAATTTTTAATAATATTAGAGTCAATGATTCAAATTTTTTCAAGAGATCAATTATATTATACTTAGGTAATGTTTTATGTTTTATTTATTTCAAGATTGATAATCCATTATTATGTCGAAATATTTTTAGTAATATGAATAATACAAGTTTAAAATTTAATGAATTTCCACTACAGCAACAATTGAAATACAAATACTATTTGGGAAAATATTATCTAATAAAATATGAGTTAATTGAATCTTATAACCAGTTCAAATGGTGTCTATCACGAACTTCAAGCTTAAAAAATCAAAAAATGATATTAGAATTATTAATACCAGTTGGGTTAATAATTGGTAAAATACCAAATTTTAAATATTTATACAGTCATGGATATAATGATAATTTTGTAAAGATATATGAAGAATTTAGTTTATGTATCAGACACGGTGATTTGCAAGGTTTTAATCAATTATTACAACAACATTATCAATATCTCAAAGATAAAAATGTATTATTACTATTGAACAAAGTTGAAATTTTAATCATGAGAAATTATATTAAAAAGATATGGAAAATTTTAAATAAACCAAGTAGTTTGAATCTATCAACACTTCCATTTGAAGGAAAAGATGATTTTTTCAAAGAAAATCTTTTTGTTACACTAATTGATTCAAATTTAATCAAGGGAAAACTTACAACCAATAAGGTTATAGTATTAAGTAAAAATGATCCATTTCCTGATGTATTCAAGATTTATAATTTAAGATTTACAACTCATAAGAAAAATAATCAATGGTTGTAGTACTGTTTATTAATGTAAGAGAAAGTGAATACATACAAAAGTTTTCTATTAAGAATTATCCCGATCGTTGATCATAAAGATGTATGTTGATCAGACACATTTTGTATTTTTGAACTCACATCTTCTATCTAATTGTTTGTTTGTATGTGAATTATTATATCAACACTCTTGAATCCTATCTCTTAGGGATTCATCAAATTCATTTATTTTTAGTAAAACATCTTTGACTGACGGATGTCAAAATCAATTTACTTTATACTCGATTCCTTTCGATCTAAATATTATCAATTATTGTCGCATATACAATTTTGAGTTTTGTGTAATCCCGAGAATCGACAGAAATTAAACCATTAACTCAGTATTGAGTCTATATATTTAAGAAATAGTAACATATGACTATGTCTTGAAGGAGCTTTTAGCCTATCAGGCTTTTTGAGACAAAAAACGAGTAACCTGAATGGTAATGGATATGTTATGAATTTATATGCTCTTATCTTTGGAGAGATAAGGAAGAGAAAGGGGTTGTGGAAATTATATGCACACCCACGACTAATGTAAAACTATGTTTCAATTTCTGTCAATTTTGCCATTCTAATTTTAATTAACATTTACTTTTCTTCAACATTGTCAATTTTGATTTATTTTCCCGTTAATTTATAATTATGATTTCAAAGCAACAATTAATTAGATTAAATCGATCAAGAATTATTACAATACAGTCAAAACATATAAACAAACAATTTCATACAAGATGCTTTGCTACCCTATTAAATAAAAAAGAATCTAATAAGAAAAAGCAACTACAATCAATACAAAAGACTAATAAATTATATTATAAACTAAGATTATCAAACATCAACATTGCATCCACTACTACTGTTTTATCCGAAAATCTCGATCTTGTTAATAAAGATCCATTCTTTAACAGTGATTTACAAATTTATTTACCAGAATTGAAAAGTTTACATCAAGAATTTAATTTTCATAATTATAATTCAATTAAAGATTTCACCAGACATTTGAATAAATATTTACAAAAATTTGATAGCTACATTAAAAACAATGATAAATTTGACTCAAACTTTTTCAAAATAATAATTCAAATTGGTAGATATAACGAATTAATTCGTATTTTGAGCTCATATTCTAATCGCTTGAACATAAAGTATTTGATTAATGTTATCGAAGACTCAAATTTAGAAATTGAAAAACCTTTTGATTTACTACCAACAACACTGCCAATATTAAAAGAACTCTCTGAAACTTGGAAAAGATTGATAAGTGATGGTATCATTAAAAATGTTGAAGTTGATATTTATGAGCTAGCTCCAATCCTATATAAACAAATCATTGAATCAAATTCAAATGATTCGAAACTTGAAACATTTTTGAATAAATTAATTGAAGCTGAGATTAAATCAATTGACTTGTTATCCAGCTTGATGCAAATTGAAGAAGGTAAATCCTCAGATTCAACGAAGTATACTCAAATTCAAGATTGGTTTCAATTTGAGAAATATATACCTGAAATCAATTATATTAAAAAAAATATTCATGATTTTTCAAACAAAGATGACTTTTTACATTCATTTGATATGTTACTTACAAAAATTGATTCAGAAGATGTAAACATTGATAATTTTTTAAAGTTAAGAGCAAGATTTATTGAGTTTAGTAATAATAATTCAATCGATTGTTTTGAAATTTTAAATACAGTATTGTTGAATCAAAATGTGTTTGAACAATTCGAAACCAATTTAAAAAATAATCAAACAATCGTTGATCAGTATGTACAAATTCCAAATGATTCAGATATTTATGATTTTACAAGTGAATTGAAACAAATTAGAAATTTTATTGGCAATCCATTCGCTAAACTCAAGTCTAATGAAATTATATCAATTTTAGATGAGAAAATAGATGAAGCATTTTCAGTTGATCAAAATACAAGTAGTGAAAGCAAGTTCAATGCATTTCAACTTCTTAGATTGAAAAGAAGATTGAATAGATTATTTGATTTAAATCAAGGTAATACTGAATGTTTGGATGTGTTATTAAATAGTCAACTGGTTTTTGAAAAATTTGAAAATACCAAGAAAGAAGAACAAGAATACAAACAATTACCAAATGATTTTTATTTAGAGGAATATGAAAATGAGTTGACAATGCTTAAAGATATCTTAAAGGTTGATAAGTTTGTTACAGTTTCTGCTAATAAAATTCTTCAGGAAGTGAAGCAATTATCTGATAATCATAACGGTGTTTGGAATAAATTGTTTCGTAATTTATCAATATTATTCAAACATAATCAAAATCAAACATTCATTTTAGATAATGTTTTAATTAGTGCAAAACAATTTAAGATGTTAGAAAATTCAAAAACAAAAGAAGAATATAGAGAATTGCCTGAAAGTAAATTTGACTCAAATGAAAGTAAACAAATTGAGTATGATCCATCTCCAAAGGATTCTTTTGAATCTGAGACAAAGAGATCAGTTGATTTCAATTCGAATATAGATAGTTTCAAGGAAGAGGTGAAAAGCAATCCCGACAAAACAGAAGAGCTTGACATTCTCAAAGAGCTGGATATTTTTGAAGATGTCGTTGCACCTCCACTAGATAAAGCCGAAAGCTTTTCAGACAATATACATAATTCGATATCAGAATTTTCAACTGGTCAAAGAGATATAAATCAAGAAGTTACAAAATCACCTCTTGAAATAGGTACTGAACCAGAGAATGAAATTGATGCCGAGGAAAATTCAAAATTTAACCAAGCATTGCATTTACAAACAAAGTTGGATGAAATTGTTGCACCATCTATAAAAGAAAACTCAAAAGCTGAAACCGAATCAAATAACTCAGAAGCCAGTTATACTGATACTAAAAAATTATTCAACGAACAAGCATCAGCGTTTGAGTCAACACCAAATAGTCAAATTTTATTCAAACCAAGTAAGAATTATACAAAACCAATCAATAAATCAAAATTGGAAAATTACTTGAATAAAGTTAAAATTGAAGAAGATGGTAAAAAACGAGAACAAGATGCATTAAATTTCAGTAATGAAGTATATAAAGTGAAATTATTAAGTACAAATTTCAAACATTCTAATTTCATGTTGCTTACAATTGATGGTGAATCGATACCAATTACAAAAGAATTGATTGGGGAGTTACCAAAAGAAGATATTTTTCAAATATTGAATAAATTTTCCGATAATGAAATTAAAGAAAATATCATCAATTTAAGAAAATTACAATCAAAAGGTTGGAAATTAATTGGTTCAAAAGTCGAAGATAATAACAAATATTTCATATTATCAAAACCTAAAAGATCAAATAACAGTAAATCATGGAAATTTATCAAATCAGTATTTGCAACCTCTGGTTTGATTATGTTTAGTTTAATTGGGTTAAATTATTTTGTTGAAGAAAATGTTCAGCAACCAAATAAAAAACTGAATCAAATAGAAGACAAACCAGCTATAAGTGAATTAAAACCAACTGCTACTCAAAAATCATCCGCAAATACCAAAGAAAAATTGTCCTGGTGGCAAAAATTATTCTGGTCCAAATAAACATATTTTTTTACACCTGAACAACTCTGAAATAATTAAAGTAGTTTACCCTTCAATGCATCTAAATTGTAAATGTCATAATTTGTGAATAAACAGTTACAATCACAATTAGGTCAGTATTATTTGAGATAAAACTAAAATTTATCCATTCAAATTCTATAAACTACTTATTATTTCATTTCAACATCTTTTACTTCCTTTGTTGGTAATTCTTTCATATCTTTTGATACATATATAAATTTCATAACCGTAGTTGCACCAGTAGTACCATTCCAATTTTTTAAATACATAACAGTATCTTTGTCTGATAAATCGGGTATTTTATATCCAGAATTATATAATTCTTGATCATGTTTATATTTCTCTGTTAAAATCTTTTGTTTATTTGAAATTGGACGATTCTTTTTCCTTTCTGATTCTAATTGTTCAATTTCTGGTTTATCTTGATTTATAAAATCCTCAATAAATCTCTTCATTTCATTTAATTCAAATGTTTCTTTATTCATTAAATTTTCTTTTATTTCATCTTGTATATAACCAACTATAGCATATTCATTTGATTTTCGTTCTATAGATTTTAATTTTTGTAATTGTAATTTTTTATCTCTTAATGTGGCACGATTTAATTGTTTGAATTTTCTACCTTTGATGTGCATAGATCCAGTAGATTTGGATACATTTTTGGTAACTTTATTTAAATTATGTGCTATTGGCATTTATTGAATACTTTATAATTGAATCTTTATCTATCTATAATTTTTTTTTTGAGAAGAGATTGAGATTGATTTTGTGCAATAAGATAAAAGTAGAACAACAGATGAACTTAGTACATTTCATGCTCTATACTGATATTATCTACTGAGAAATAGAGTCGAAATCTATATGCAACTCTCGGAAACTGTAGTGAAGCTAAAACCAAGAAAATGATTTAACTATCAAAGTTCTACATAATAAATGGGTCAATCTCTGTATCGTCAAACTTATCCTTAGCGCACTTTGAAACCAATAACTTAAGCTTGGTTTCTTAAGATTAGAAGCTCTGATTTGAAGCTAAGATTTGATAATCATCAATCACATTCATAACATGATAATTGGAGTTGCGGATGATGAGACCAAGAGAGTCAAAATTCAAGACTAGGAATTTTATATACGTGTTATTATTAGCTTGTAATTCTATTCCAATTGGTCTTTGGTGTCTGAATTCAATATGTCAAATTTCTTTGCATAAAAAGATGTTTCTAAATTACGTGTACCGAATCAATTTCATTGTAAAGAAAAAAAAAATTTCACCAGTAGAAGGATATTCAAAAGACAATAATAGTAGATTGGAAAAAGATGGCTAAATATACAGAAGAACAATTAGTTGAATTAAAAGAAGAAGCTTATGTTCCTCAACCAACAATATTGGATGCATTTAATAAAATGATCGAAGAAGTTCAACAACAAACATTAGCTCAATATCAAGAATATCAACAACAACAACAACAACAATATCAATTAAAGAAGAAAAGTAATGGGGATACATATATCGATGAACATGGAATTGAAAGATCTTATCATAATAGAAGAAGAGGTTCAAGAAGTGGTGGAAATAAACCAAATTTAAGAAAAAAAAATGAAATTCAAGTTGATGAAGATGGTTGGGCAACTACTATTCAACCAAGTTCAAAATCTTCAAATGAAGAAGAAACATTCACAAAATCAAATGTTGGTTTCAAAGCAAGACCAAACAATAAAAATTTAGGATCTTCAAAAGCTGTTGATCCAAGAGAGATTGTAAGTGATAAACAAACAAAAGCATTCAATGCATTTGCTGCATTAGGAGGCAGTGATGATGAAGAGGATGACGATGATGAATGAAGATAATCTGTAATTTTATAAAATAAACACTTTTATTATTTATACGCGCTACCTTTTGCAACTAAAAAAAAATATCACTATTTAAATATCTATATCACACTAAAAATTACACTACAAAAGCTGCATCATCATCACTTTCTAATCCTACCAAGATTGAATTTATATCAGTAGTTGCCAAATTCTTATGAAGAATAGAACCATTTGCTTCTTTTAAATCAGCGATTCTTGGTACATTCAAAAGTCTACTACTTTCATAAGTATACATTGTAGTATTTGCAGAATGTGGATAACCTTTTTCTTGAAAATGTTGACTAAATTGTAAAATTTCTTGATGAATTGATGTTATATCACCTACAGTACCTAATCCTAACCCAGTGTATAATCCTTTCTCAGAATTACTAGATACAGCATCTGATGATAATCCAGTATGATTAATCCATTCAGCTGTTGGTACAAAATTTCCTGGTGTTTCCTCAAGTGAAGGTTCTGGCATGAACGTGTTGTTTGTATTTCTTGAATCATTATTAAATGTACTCATATGGGTACTTATTTGTGATTTTTCTATTTCTACTAATAATTGTTTTTGTGGATGTAACCAAACAATTAAGAAATTATTACCACAAGCAAATTCTTCAATGTCATCAGCTCTTATTCTTGGATTATTAAAACTTTCTTTGCTTACTGGTATGTCATCAATTCCATGAATCCATAATCTGTTTTGTTTTCTATATTCAACTGCTGCTAATATATGTCTGAACAATTTGGTTTCCTTACAATAACCTTGTAATTCTTCTTCATATTGTTGGTCTAAATCTAATAAAACATGATATAGGACGATATGTGCAATTGTATCTTTGAATTTTAATCCTTGATTAAAATCATTTGTCTTATTAATTTTTAAAACCCAATGATGAAAAAATGGGATATAATTACTTAAAAAATTTATACCTAAAATATTCATCATATCTTTTAATACTGTTACTAATAATAAAACTAATTCTGTATTTGGTGAATTATAATTTTCAAAAAATTTATCAATATACATTAGGAAATGTGAGATAAAGTTTTGTTGATGAGTGATATATTGATTAACATCTGGCTCTAATAAATTCTTACCACCTTCTGATTCATCAACATTGATTTCTTCAGATCCATTGCCAGGATCTAATCTAGATTGTTTTATATAGTTGAATTTTGTTGACACAATAGCCAATTCATTATTTAAAAATTCATCAAACACTTTCAAATATTTGGCTTGGATATCATTTATTTGTAATGTGGATAAAACAGTTCTTCTATCATCTTCAAATTCACTTTCTGGAGCTAACAATCCCAAACTTATATCCCAATGCTCAAGATTTACATGATTTCTATTAATTGAAGATGTTCTTTCTTTCAATATCATAAATATCTTAGAAATGTTATCTAATAATTGAATAATCAAGTCATGAATCTTTTCTCCTGTTGCATTAGTGTTATCATCAACAAATGATGAATCTAATACAAAATCTACCTTTACTAATATCTCTTGAATTGAATCTGGTACTTGATCAAAATAATAAATATGTGTAGTTAAATTACAAATACAATCAGAATAAATATTTGTAAGAGTCAAAATATTTGACTTTTCTAGATCACTTGGTTTCAAAATCAAATCACATTGTAAACTTAATAATTGTTGTATAATATCAGAAACTGATAATCCAATCATATTAACCCTTGATGATAATAAACCCAATAAATAACATGAATATTGATATTGAATATTGAAATTAGATTTACTTGATCCCTCAATATTAATTCTACTCAATGTGACTAATAAAGTTGATAATCCAACAAATCTTAATTGTACTGGAATCCATGTGATACATAGTTCCAAAAATGAAATTCCCCAATCTAAATCAATATTGTTTGTAATATTATGTTGAACAACAGTTCTTGTAACTTCTGAAATTTGTCCTGAAGTATTTGTATTGAAAAATGACTTCATCGAAGTAAATGCTTCCTCTGTAACATCAGCCAAAGTTAATGAATCGTTCATAAAATCATCTTCAATTTGTTGAGATATTTGTAATTGAGATTTATGTGATTGAATTCTTGATAATCTTTTCCCTTCGGTCTCAACATTTACATTTGATCTTAATCTTTGTAAAATATTACTTTGAGCATTATTACTAAGAATAACTTGAATTAAAGTTGGAATTGATAAAGCAATAAATTTTTTAGAAACGGTTGCATTGTGACCTAAACATTTAGAAATATCATTTATAGCCATTAAACTAATCATTTGCCATTCATATTGACTTGGATTATTGGTTTTTTCTTTACCGAATGAAATTAATAATTGTGAAACTTCAGTGAATTTTTTAACAAAATCTTTATCACCAGTGAATAAAGCTCCATCTAATTTGTCACATAAAGCTCCATATGTTTTAACTGCAGTTTTACATAATGCAACATCTTTAGAATTTAAAATTGTCATTAAAATATCACATGATTGTTGGGCAAAAACATTCAAGTTTTCACTACATTTATTGATTAATTCTTTAACAATTATTAAAGTGACTTGCAAATTACCAGTTTTACTACCTCTAGCATCATGATGAGTTTTATCCTTTAAAAATGTAATAACTTTTTCCAATTTAACTCTTCTTGTAGAAGCATAATATAACAAATAACTTAATTCTGACAGATTTGGTTTTTTATCAACAGCTTTACCAGCAGGATAACACTGCAAAATTAATTTTTGATGTTTATGATGAAATATTTTGTTCATAGTTGAAAAGGGAGGGGGAGAAACGAAATGAAAATGTTAAATGAAAATTGTGCTTGTTAAATGATTGATGTTGGTTTAGATGATAATACGATTATAGTGAAATTTGAAAGTGTTGATATGGAAATGAAAAGATGTTTCAGAAGTGGAGATGTTAATATTTTGTTGTTCAATGTCTAAATAGATAAATGTGAAATTTTGAAAAATAATCTCTTATTTCCTAGTTAGGTTTAAACGCCGATCCCTATTTTTCAACAAAACTTACGAGAGTCAATTCCAACAACTATTGTTTTGACATATGAAACATCTTTTAAGCTAATATATATCTGAAAGATTTATACATTCTCAAACGTGTTTTTATAGTTCATTACTGAACTCAATTATTATTCGATCAATATTGTCATATAGGTTGTGTAAATACCAATATATCGTATTCTCTTAAACTATGCCGCACCCCAATTTTATAAAATATATTATAATCTTGTGAAATATCTTTATGTCTACTCCTTTATATGTAAGAGGTGGTGTTTGGACTAATGTTGAAGATGAAATATTAAAAGCTGCCGTTCAAAAATATGGTATAAATCAATGGGCTAGAGTTAGTTCTTTATTACCAAAAAAATCAGCTTTACAAGCAAAGGCAAGATGGAATGAATGGTTATCACCACTGATTGATAAAAATGAATGGTCAAAAGAACAAGATGAAAAATTATTAAGCTTGTCAAAACTACTACCAAATCAATGGAGAACCATTTCTACAGTCATAGGTAAAACTGCAACTCATTGTGTTGAACGATATCAAAAATTAATTAATGAAGCAGCAGGATTACAAGATGATGGTTTAGGTTTAACAGGTCCTGGTATTGAATCATTACCAGCAACTGGTAATCAAAACTTTGGAAATGTTGGTGACATTAATTTAAATCCAGAAAGTAAACCAGCAAGACCCGATGATGAAGATTTAGAAGATGATGAAAGGGAAATGTTGGCTGAAGCAAAAGCAAGATTAGCAAATACCCAGGGTAAAAAGGCAAAAAGAAAAGCTAGAGAAAGAATGTTGGAAGAAAGTAAAAGAATTGCTTTATTACAAAAGAGAAGAGAATTAAAAGCTGCTGGTATAAATATAAGTTTAACTTCTAAAAATAAAAAAAAGAAGAAAGAAGTTGATTATACATCTGAAATACCTCATGAAGTGAGTCCATCTGTTGGTCCTTACAGTATTGATGAAGAAATTGAAGAGAACAGACAATTTCATAATGAATTTGACAGTGTTGTGGCTAGAAAAGGTATAAGTTTAAAAGAAGTGGATGAAAAAATTGCAAAGGAAAAGAAAAAAAAGGAGGGTCTTAAAAAGAGAAAAGTTGAAGAGCCTACAAATGATGATTTGAAGCGAAGAAAGTTGATTTTGTCAGAACCAACCGATCAAAATATTGATTATGACGTTGATCAAAAAATCAGAGACACAGCAAAAGAGTTGAAACAAATTGAATCATCAAATACCCCTTTACTAAAGGATTCAGGAGAAAGATTAATAACACAAGAAGAAACCTTGCCAGTCAAACCTATCAACAAGTCTATAATCATGCAAATTTTTAAAGATTCAATCGCAAAATTACCAAAACCAATTCATCATTCTGGTAAAGTAATGCCAATTTTCGATAAAGAAAATATAGATATCGATTTGAGTGTCACCGAAAGAAATGCTGATATGATTGAATTGGATTCTCCAAGATTGAAAGAGAATGCTTTTGATACTCAAGCTGCTCAAAAAAAATTACCAATTCCAAATCCATCTAAAGTATCCGATCTAGTTGTTGATGACCTAATTAAAGAGGACTTTATCAATTTAATCAAATCAGATTTTAAAAAATATGAAGAGTCGTCCTATGATGGTCCATTCATTGCAGAAATAGATTCAAATTTACGTGACAAAGTAATGGATTTAATAAATAATGATGTTGAAGATGTTACTAAATCAAAAGAGTTTAATTTTGAATTGCCACGAAGTTTTGAAATAGCAGAGGCAATCATTTCTAAACTTCATGAATTTCATGACTTAGAAATAAAGATGGAAGACAGACTTCAAATACAAGAGTATCAAAATAAACGAGATGAAAAAGTATTAGAAATTGAATCAATGCTATCACGACTAGTAACAACTAATGAAGAGTATGAATTTATCAAAAAGAGATTTGATGTTGAAAATCATTACATAGATCAACAAATTGAGAAAATGGACAAATCTTTGAAAGATTTTTATTCAAAAGTTAATTCAATTCAGAGTAAAGTAAAAGATGTACAAATAGGGTAAATAGGTTTTTATAGATTAATTAAAATTATCGCGCATAAAATCTAATCTAAAAAATAGCCTTTCGTTTAATTAGCAATGAATGATAATAACTTACTATATATTCCATTGAAACAATCGAGTCCTTTAAATTTAGGTGAAAGTTTAGGTCAAGTGATAGATGATAAATTCTTTCAACCCTCAACTTCTTTTCGACAGGATTTACAAGAATTGACAAGGATTAAAAACGAAATAACAAGTATCAAAAATAATGAATTTTCAAGTTCTAACCTTGATTTTTTATTTAACTACTATAGCATATTATCAAATGTTCTAGAGAAGAAGTTTTCTGATGATTCAATTGAATTTAGTTGGTCAGATTTATTATCACATCATTTGACAAATCATAAATTGAGATCATTTAAATTTGAAAAATTAAACATAGTATTTCAGATAGGATCAATTTATTCACAATTAGGTCTTTTAGAACTGAGACATACCGATGATGGGTTGAAAAAAAGTTGCAATTTATTTCAATTATCAGCTGGGTGTTTTCAATATATTTCAAATTTAGTTGCCAAATATAGCACAATTCAATTTTCAACAGATTTTAGAAATGAAACAATACTATGCTTGATGAATTTAATGTTAGCACAAGCACAAGAAACTATCTGGCAAAAAGCTTTGAATAATCCAACTATAAAAGATTCAGTCATCGCAAGATTATCACTAGCTGTCTCTGACTATTACTCAAAAGCTATATCTTTTGGTAATTTATCTGATTTTATTAAACTTGAATGGCTAAACCATATGAATGTTAAAAAGTTACACTTTCAAGCAGCTTCCCATTTTAGATCTAGTAATGTTGCTTTAGAATCTAATGAATATGGTATACAAGTAGCTCATCTAAGATTAGCTTCAAAGTTTGTTGACCAGGCTTTTCAATTCAAAAGATATGTAAATCAATTTGTGATTGATGATTTAAATGGCTTGAGTGAAGTTATCAAAGTAAGACTAAGAACTTCTGAGAAAGATAATGATTTGATATATTTGAAAATAGTACCTAATGAGATTGATTTAAAGAAAATTGAAGGTGCTTCAATGGTTAAACCTTTATATTCAAATAAATTTGATGAAGAATCAAACAATTATTTCAAAGATTTAATTCCATTCGTAATAGTAAATGTTGCACAAGCAATGAGAGAACGACAAGATGATTTCATAAATACTAGATTTCATGAACCATTAACAAGCTTGAATAATATGTTGAATCAATTTATAACTGAAAGAGGATTACCAGCATCTATAGACTCGCTTCAACAACCTGAAAATATACCAGAATCAATCATTCATCATTCAAAAGAAATACTAAATCTTGGAGGAATAGAATTGATTGAAAATTCTATCTTTGAAAATAATAATTTATTGAATGAATGTAAGACATTGGTTGAAGAATGTAACAGACGAATTGAATTAGAATCAAGTGAGGATGAAATGTTAAGACAAAGACAAGGTACTGCAAGATGGAATCGACCAAAAACAAACGAAGCAGCAAAAGAGTTGATATTTAAAATAAGTAAAATGTATGAATATTTAAATCAAGCAAAACTGGGTGATGATACTATAAATCAAAAATATCATGACATAAAATCAATTTTACTAGTTTATATTGGTGGATTGCAATCATTAAATTCATTTATTCCAAATTCATCATATACAGAAATTGAATCATCATTAATGTTAAAAATTAATTGTCTTCGAGACTTACTATCACAAATCAACAGTTTAGAATCTGAGAGAAAATCATTTTTGAATTCATTAGAAGTAAAAAGTAGAGATAATAATATTCTACCTAAATTGATTGATTCGTATAAATCGAATCCAGAAGAATTAAATGATCTTGATCAAGATAATATACCATTCTTTGAGGAACTTTATAGACAACACTTGAAATTGTTTAACCCTGACTTAGATTTTTTGAATAAAACAAAAGAATCTCAAATCGAATTAGAAAAAAAAATCGAGATTGCAAATAATGATTTTATAAATTCATTTAATCTGACAAAAAATTCAACAACTACAAAAAGACAACATTCATTACAAGCTTTAGAAAATGCATATAATCAATATTTAGATATCATTTCAAATTTAAATGAAGGATCTAAGTTTTATCATGATTTTTTGAGAAAAGGAAACAATGTTTTAAAAGATTGTGAGAATTACTTATATCAAAGAAGAATTGAAAGTAGAGATTTAGAAATTTCTTTAAACACACCAACTACTCCAACCCAAATTAATGAAACAAAATTGGTTTCTCCTAAAAGTAGCAAACCAGGTGGTATTTGGGATCCAAATGCTGGTATAAAATTTGGTTAATTATAACTTGAAATTATATAATGTATATATAACAAAAATCTTTGCAATTAAATCGACTACCGTTCTTGCATAAATTTACTATTTTTCTCGTATAAATGTCATATGCAGATGCTCTTAAATTTTTTATAAACATTTATGAGTGAATTTAACAAAAAAGACCAATACAGAATTGATTTCAATTACTGCAATAATACTATTAGTAAGCAAGGTTTAGCAATTTCAGAGAATAATCTGTAAGAAGTGTTTTCAAAATCAAAAATTTGTATAATTGGTGCTGGATTTGCAGGAATTGCATCAGCTATTAAAACCATGGAAAAATATACTAATGATATAAAAATATTTGAAAGACATGATAAGTTTGGAGGGGTTTGGTGTGCAAATACCTATCCTGGTTGTGGAACAGATATACCAGCATTATGGTATTCTTTTTCTTTTGCATTAAATTCGAAATGGAGTGAGATTCAACCACCTCAATACGAAACTGAAGAGTATTTGGTCAACGTTGCTAACAAGTACAATTTAGAAATGGTCACAGAGTTTGAAACAAATGTAGATAGATGTGAATACAATAATCTGTCTGGTGAATGGATTATTAGTGCTCGTAATATTATTACAGGTCAAAAAATTCAGCACATTAGTAAGATGTTATTATTTTGTCAAGGTCAGTTTGTATATCCAAATCACATAGATGTGGGAGCGTTGAAAGGTAAATATATGCACCCAGCCATTTGGGACCACTCATTCGATCTTGAAAGTAAAAGCATCACTGTGGTTGGAAACGGCTATTTCTTATAAAATAGTGAATTTATAGAAGCAGATCTTATAATTGCCGCAACTGGTTATAATTTAACACAAGCCTTTACATCAATTCCAATAATTGATAAACATGGTGAAGCTGTAAACGACCTTTGGAATGATTCAGCACCAAGCGCTTATCGAACATTATTAGTCAAAAACGCTCCAAATTTATTATTTATTAGTAAACCAAACTCTGCAACTGGTCATTCATCTGTTATAATGGCAATTGAAAATGGTATTGATTGTTATTTGAAAGCTGCAATACCAGTGATGGAAAATAAAAAAAAATCGGTTAAGGTATCAAATAAAGCTTTTGATAAATGGTTTATAAATATACAAAAAGAATTGAAAAAAACAGTTTTTGGTACTCCATTTGGTGGTTGTGTCTCTTGGTATTCCACTGAGAAATACAATTCGATCACGTATTCATGGAGTCAGCTACATTATTGGTACATAACACATTTCCCAAATTACAATGATTTGAATTATGAGACTATAGAGTGCAAAAAAGGAAAATAGTTCTCTGATTCGGACAACGGAAAATAGAAAAATACCATTGCCTAATTAATAAAAGATCTTAAAAGGTCCAAAGAGTTGCATTCGGCATTTAAAATGTCGCTTCACATGGAAAACAAATCTTATCTTCAAAAATCAAATGATTTTAAAGTTTTTGAAAACTATTTTCATTATATTTTGTTTAAGCTGCATAAACCGGAGATAGAATATTTTCAATAAATAATAATGCCAACTTCCCAATACAGTAATACTGATTTTTCCGTTTTTTTTAATTGGTAGCAATTTTGACAATAGTTCGGCAAGCGGTAGAACTTCAATACAGCAGAAAAAATAAAGTTATTGTTGGGGTAAAAAAATCTGTAGATTTATTTATCAGCCATGTGAATTAAAATTTAAGACAACTTGATTTTATTATAAAAACAATAATTTTTCCAAACCATTGACCAACTTATACAAATCAACTGTACAAAATGTCAGTAACTTTAACAAAAGAATCACATAAAAATCCTGATAAATTTAGAATCAAATTTACTGAAAGTCAAAGAATTTTAGGTGAAAATGCTCAAGAAAAATTGAAAACTACAATTGATGAAACAAAGCCAGTTATTCATACTAATTCAAAAGTTTCTGTAATTGGAGCAGGTTTTGCTGGTATTGGAGCAGCTATTAATACTATTGAAAAATTGAAAGTTGATGATGTTCAAATATTTGAAAGACATGATAATTTTGGTGGTACATGGTATGCAAATACTTATCCAGGCTGTGCTTCAGATATTCCAGCTTTATGGTATTCATATTCATTTGCATTAAATTCTAATTGGAGTAGAGTTCAACCACCACAATATGAAATGGAAGAATATATTTTAAAAATAACAGATAAATTTAATTTAAAAGAAAAAGCAAAATTTAAAACAACAGTTGATAAGTGTGTTTGGGATGAGAACCTAGGTAAATGGAGAATTTATGCTCATGAAATAGAATCTGGTCAAAGAATAGAACATTTAAGTGAAATTATTTTATCAAGTCAAGGTGGTTTAGTTTATCCATCACAATTAAAAGTTGAAGGACTTGAAAATTTTAAAGGTAATTATATGCATTCAGCATTATGGGATCATTCAGTTAACTTTCAAAATAAAAAAGTTATTGTTGTTGGTAATGGTTGTTCAGCAAATCAAGTTGTTCCTGCATTATTAAATGATCCAAAATATGAAGTTGGAAGTTTAACACAAATTGTTAGATCAAAACATTATATTATGCCTCCTGTTCCAAAAGCTTTATTATTTTTATATCGTTTATTATCATTTTCAACCATTGGTTTAATGTTAGTTAGATGGTTAGTTATACTTATAGCTGAAACAAGAGTTCCTTTATATAAAGGTACTGGTTTATTATCAAAATTTGTTCGTTATATAAATACAAGTATTTCAACTCATTATATGAAATCAAATTCACCAAAGAAATATCATGATTTAATTGTACCAGATTATAAAATTGGTTGTAAAAGATTAATATTTGATTATAGATATGTACCTGCATTAAATGATCCAAGAATTGAATTGACTAATGAAGGAATTAAAAAAGTTGTTGAAGATGGTATAATTTTGAGTAATGGACAACATATAAAAGCAGATATAATAGTTGCATGTACTGGTTACAATATTTCACAATCATTTTTCAATTTACCTGTTATTGGTAAAAATGGTGTCAACATTGGTCAAGATATCTGGGCTAAAGAAGGTCCAAGTGCTTATAGAACCTTGATGGTTAAAGAAGCACCAAATTTTTTTATGATTGGTGGTCCAAATTCAGCAACTGGTCATTCATCTGTTGTTATGGCTATTGAAAATGGTATTGATTACTATAAAAAAGTTGCCAAGCCTGTATTACAAGGTAAAGTCAAATCAGTTGAAGTTACTCCAAAAGCTTATGATCATTGGTTTAAAACAATACAAGATGAATTAAGAAAATCAGTTTTTGGTACTCCATTTGGTGGTTGTGTTTCATGGTATTCTAATGAAAAAGTAAATGCAACAGCTTATGCTTGGAGTCAATTGCATTATTGGTATATTACACATTTCCCAAATTACAAAGATTTAAAATATACATCATTTGATGATAAAAAGACCAAATAGATAAATAAATAGATTACACAAAAATAAAATATTGACTCGTTTTTTTTTTCGTTTAAGATCTCTTCAAATCGATCAAAATAAAAGAATAAAAAAATTAAACAGAAACAGTTTGAATCTCGGTAATTATAAAATTAGAATAAAAATATTATATTACTTGGATCTCGAGTTGCATTTTAATAAAATCAAACCGCTACGTTTCAATTTTCTTTTTTTTTTTTTAATTAATTGATGTCTGACTCTGATTTGTTTGACTCCGCTCGATTGTTACATTATTGGCATTATTTTGCCTCGTATCAAATATTATAATATTTTATCATATGGCTTTTAATACTGACATCTCTGCTACAGAGTTAAATATTATGTAACAAGTTTATAATTAATTTATTATTATATATAAATATATAAATTTCATTTTTTATCTATTACTTCGATAATATTTATACATATAGTGATGATTAGACTGAGATCTATATTATCAAGATCAATTAAATCATATAGATTATTAGCCACAAAAGCTAATACATCTTCAGAAAATTATGTAAATGTTTTCAATCCAAATTCAAAAAAAGTTTCATTATCAAATTTAGATACATTTACAAGAAGACATATTGGTCCAACACCAAATAATGTAGATCATATGTTAAAAACTTTAGGTTATTCAAATTTGGATGAATTTTTATCAAATGCTGTACCAGAACATGTATTATTTAAAAGAAAATTGAAAATTCAACCACAACAAGGTTATACAGAACTGGAAATGTTAAATCATTTAAATGAAATAGCTAATAAAAATAAAATTGTTAAATCTTTTATTGGTAAAGGTTATTCAGGTACATTTTTACCACCAGTCATACAAAGAAATTTATTAGAAAATCCACAATGGTATACATCATATACTCCATATCAACCAGAAATATCACAAGGTAGATTAGAAAGTTTATTAAATTATCAAACAATGGTAACTTCATTAACTGGTTTATCAATGGCAAATGCATCTTTATTAGATGAAGGTACAGCTGCTGGTGAAGCAATGGCAATGTCATTTCATAATTCAAAAGGTAAAAAATCAACTTATATAATAGATTCAAATTTACATCCACAAACTAAAGAAGTTATAAAATCAAGAGCTGAAAATATTAATGTTAAAATAAAAGAATTAAATTTATCATCTGAACAAGGTATAAATGAATTAAATAATGATATAAAAGATGTCTGTGGTGCTTTAGTTCAATATCCAGGTACTGATGGTTCAATTCATGATTATACAAAAATTGGTGAAATTTTACATTCAAATAAAGCTTTATTTGCTATGGCAACTGATTTATTAGCTTTAACTCTAATTAAATCTCCAGCTGATTTTGGTGCTGATATAGCATTAGGTACAAGTCAAAGATTTGGTGTACCATTTGGTTATGGTGGACCTCATGCAGCATTTTTTGCAACTTCAATGAAATATGCAAGAAAAATTCCTGGTAGAATTGTTGGTGTTTCAAAAGATAGATTAGGTAAACCGGCTTTAAGATTAGCTTTACAAACAAGAGAACAACATATTAAAAGAGAAAAAGCAACTTCAAATATTTGTACTTCACAAGCTTTATTAGCTAACATATCTGCAAATTATGCTGTTTATCATGGACCTGAAGGTTTAAAAAACATTGCAAAAAGAGTTTATGGTTTTACTACAATCTTAGCTAATGAAGTTTCGAAAAAACATGAAATACTCAATAATAAATGGTTTGATACTTTAACTATTAAATTAAATGGTATTACTTCAGATGAAATTTTATCTAAAGCTTTAAATTCATATAAAATTAATTTATTCAAAGTTGATGATCAAACTGTTTCATTAAATTTAGATGAAACTGTTCAAAAACAAGATTTAATTAATTTGATAGAATTATTCACTGGTGAAATAATCCAACCATCAAATGATTTACCAGAAATTGCAACTGATTTATTAAGAACTGATGAAATTTTAACTCATCCAGTATTTAATACTCATCATTCAGAAACATCAATGTTAAGATATCTTAATTTATTACAATCAAAAGATTTATCATTAGCTAATTCAATGATTCCATTAGGTTCATGTACAATGAAATTAAATTCAACAGTTGAAATGCAAACATTATCTATACCAGGTTTTAATTCAATTCATCCATTTGCTCCATTAGATCAAGCACAAGGTTATAAACAATTAATTGATGAATTTGAAAAAGATTTAAATGATATTACTGGGTTTGATGCAACCACTTCAATGCCAAATTCTGGTGCTCAAGGTGAATATACTGGATTATCATTAATTAGACAATATCATAAATCAAAAGGTGAATATGAACAAAGAAATATTTGTTTAATTCCAGTAAGTGCTCATGGTACCAATCCAGCTTCTGCGGCAATGTGTGGATTAAAAGTTGTTTCAGTTAAATGTTTGGATAATGGTTCAATTGATTTAATTGATTTAAAAGCAAAAGCAGAAAAATATAAACAAAACTTATGTTCAATTATGATAACTTATCCATCTACTTATGGTTTATTTGAACCTGGTGTAAAAGATGCTATTGATATTGTTCATGAAAATGGTGGGTTAGTTTATTTAGATGGTGCAAATATGAATGCACAAGTTGGTTTAACTTCGCCAGGTGACTTGGGTGCTGATGTTTGTCATTTAAATATTCATAAAACTTTTGCTTTAAGTCATGGTGGTGGTGGTCCAGGTCAAGCACCAGTTTGTGTTAAAGAACATTTAAAACCATTTTTACCAAAGCATCATTTTATCAATACTCCACATTCAACATCTGAATCAATCAAATCAGTTAATTCAGCACCATTTGGAAGTGCATCAGTTATACCTGTTTCTTATTCATACATAAAAATGTTAGGTGGTGATTCATTACCTTATGTATCAACTATTGCAATGTTGAATGCAAATTATATGCTTGAAAAATTACAATCACATTATAAAATATTATTTATAAATCATAATGCATCATCAAATGAAGGTTTAAAACATTGTGCTCATGAATTTATTTTAGATTTAAGAGAATTTAAATCAATTGGTATTGAAGCTATTGATGTTGCTAAAAGATTACAAGATTATGGATTTCATGCTCCAACTATGTCATTCCCAGTTGCTGGTACATTAATGATTGAACCAACAGAATCTGAAAATTTAGAAGAATTGGATAGATTTGTTGAAAGTTTATTATCAATTAGAAAAGAAATTGATGCATATGCAAAAGGTGAATCATTAGGTCAAGTTTTGAAAAATGCTCCACATTCAATTGAAGATATAATATCTTCAAAAGATTGGGATACAAGAGGTTATACTAGAGAACAAGCTGGTTATCCATTACCATTCTTAAAGCATAACAAATGTTGGCCAACTGTATCCAGATTAGATGATACTTATGGTGATATGAATTTGATATGTACATGTCCATCAGTTGAAGATTTAGCTGTTGAATAATAAATCTAATTTCAATTCTTTTCTATAGATTATTTAATTAATAAAAATTTTTTATTTATTTCGTAAACTTTGAACTATAATTTTTTTTTAGAATGGTGTGTTATAATAAGTGAGGAAAATTAAAAATCACAAAACGATAATAATAATAGTTATAAATAAATTTACCAAATGGATTGGTCTAATATCAATAATAATAACAACAATAGGAACAATCCTAGATCAAAGAAAAACTCAACATCTTCAAATTATGGTCCTTTTAATTATCCAATAATGTCAGCTGCTGGTGGTAGTTCATCATCATCAAGTTCAAATACTTTAAATATTAATAATAATAATTTACCATTACATCAACCAAACTTACCTTTAAACTCACCTTATAATCAACAAAAACCACAGTTTCCAAAAAGTTTGAGTCCTATAATATCAAATCTGTCAACTACTTCACCTTCAATAACCCCAACCCCAAGTATTCAAATACCAATTGAACGTACATCATATTATTATAGTTCTAATCCTTTATTTGCATCAGATTGGGTATATTTACCAAATCAACAATTGGATTGTATAGCATTAGGTTCTTATAAAGAAGCTTTTACTAATAAATTGGAAATTATTCATGGTTTAAATTATGAAAATGAAAAATTAGATCAATTTAATCATATGATTGATGCACAAGTAAGTGGAAATAGTGGTAATGGATCAGATTCTACAATACAACCATATGATGAAGATGATAATATGAATGGATTTTATTTTCAAAAAGTTTGTGAAACAAATTTAGATTATCCAATAACTAATGTACAATGGGATCCATCAATGATAAATTATGGTATAGAGAAAAGACTAGCTGCATCAAGTGAAGTTTTAAGATTATATAAAGTAGTTGATGAAGGTAATGAAAATTATAATTTACAACAAACTCATATTTTAGCAAATAATACTGCATCAAGTTCAACAACTTCAACAATGACAAATTCAAATTCAACTTTGATTGATGATATAAATACTTATCCACCTGTAACGTCATTTGATTGGAATAAAACTGATCCAAATATTGTAATAACATCAAGTGTTGATACTACATGTACTGTATGGGATTTACATCGATCACATCCAAGAGATGAAATGACAGATACAGCAACTATAAAAACTCAATTAATAGCACATGATTCAGAAGTATTTGATGTAAAATTTATTCATAATTCAACCAATATCTTTGCATCTGTGGGGAATGATGGTTCAATGAGAGTTTTTGATTTAAGATCTTTGGAACATTCAACAATTATTTATGAACCTTCACAAACTACACCAACAACAAATCAAACTTCACCTTCAGTTAATTCAAAAGCTTTATTAACTTTAACTACTTCAAATATAGATCAACATCATTTAGCAACTGTTGGAATAAATTCAAATCAAATTATAATTATAGATATGAGAATGCCAGGAATCCCAGTGGCAATTATTGATGGATCATTAGGTGGGGTGAATAATGCAGCAATTAATCTGATTAAATATCACCCTACATCAAACTTCCTAGTTAGTGGTGGTGATGATTGTCAAAGTTTAGTATGGGATATATCAAATATAAATAACAATAAAAATAATAATCAAGGTGGTGCAATTATAGATACGCCAATATTAGCATATGAAGAAGACTTGGAAGTTAATAATGTATGTTGGAGACAAAATCAAGGTGATTATATAGGTGTAGTTAGTGGTAAAGGTTTTCAAGCTGTATCAATATACGATATATAATAAACACTTTAGGTTTTGAAACTAAACTCTAATGATTAAGATAAAGAATGCCCGATACCTTTAATAACTGCATTGTTTAGCACGGCCGATCAAGTTGATAGCAGTTCTTCTATGGATACGAAGTAAATCGACCGAGTTATGGTTGTCCAGTCACGTGCTGAAATTTCAAATGTGTGAAATTTTTCTACAACCCCATACTTTAGCTCCTATTGTTTATGACTTTAACAAAGTATCAAAGAGGTGACTCGATAGAAGGTTGGAATGATTGTCCAAATGTAATTAAATCAAACAAAGAGAATACTAGATTAGATGATATTAAAAATACGGAAAAATCAGATACAATTGAATTATTAAATACTATATTATCTTTGAATTATAATAATAAAATATCAAAGAATGAATTAAACATATATCAGACCAAATTACTAAATCAAATAGAGACGGAGCAACATTTACATTTCATACATGATATTTTACTACAAATTTTAGATTATTCACAAAATAAAGATGTACAACAACAAAAATTAATCAAAACAAACATTATCCAATTTATGACTGAAAATACAGGTGTTACTACTTGGGCAACTCTGTTGAAAAGAATAATCACGAGTTTATAGAACTAGAAATTTTATCTAAATAAATTAAATTTTGAAATTTTAATGATGATAATTAAACTAAACTTATTTAATCCAAATTTTTATTGACTAAAGTCAGCTAAAACTGATAAATATTCTTTTGAAATACTTGTAAAATTTAAACATTTCAAACTCAAAATTTGCATTATTTGCTCTTTGATGATTTAGTAAAATTGGGTTTTCTCTACAAATTGAAAATATTAGTGATCAAAATTCAATATATTTTACTGCCTTAATAAAAATAAATATAAAGTTGATGAGAAAATCAATAGTATAAATAGGGTTCACCAATGATCCATTTTGTAAATGGAGTAGTAATCATTAAATTCGATTTATTTAGGTAAGAATTACTAAACTAGAAAGTTCAAAGAATTGAAGAGTATAGATTTTCAGTATCATATTCTTAGCTTTTTCCAAGGTAGATTACTATATACACCTAAATACATTTGTAAATGAAAAAAGCAAAGAAAAAACATTTGATAAAGGTACTATTTTTAAAATTGATAAACAATCAAACTATTCAAAATTTTACGATATTAGTATGAATTTTTATAAATATCTTATATTTTAAATATAAAACCTATACAATTTTAAAAAGCTAATTAATCAATAAACAATCAAGCTTATTTTTTAGCAGCTTTTTGAGCAGCTTTAGTAACTTTACCAGCTTTATCTGATTTTTCAACTGATTTGATAACACCAACAGCAACGGTTT